>OY720449.1:85560222-85795222 GCA_963082715.1 Harpalus rubripes
ATTCCTCTTCGTTGCATCAATGCATATGAAGAGCTGATTAAATTTTGGTTGTAATTGGTCAACCGGAAGTACCCTCATTTGAAGATTTTAACAGTTTTTCTTGAAAAAACGATGTTAAATATCATTTTTTCACATTTAACATTATTACAAATATTAAAGAACATTGTATTCTATATACGATTTGCCTGCATTTTATACTTCATATTAAATGAATATAGAGTTATAAAATTATAAAGAAATTAAATTTCATAAATTAGCTAGCTATGCTAGAAACAGCTACTATATTAAAAAAATTCTGATTGAAAGATGTCAGTGTCAATTGACATAGTCGTAGTATATTTGTGTTACAATTTTACTCGAAATATAGGATATTTCTGCTCGAAACTTTCTGTATGGAATTTGTATAAAATATATACAACTGTCGAAAGGTAATGTACGTACAAGAAATTTAGAATCTTTTGCAAGGATCTTTCTGTATGGATTTTATAGAAAATATATATGCATTTACGAAAATTCTACTGGTAGATACCGCATCTACTGACTGTGTTCGAGAACACGAGTGGTAAAAAGTTACCGTGTTCGATAATTGTACAATATCTACCAGATCCATCTACCGGATTCATGAAGAATCTAATCTTGAAAAAAAAGTAGTGATGCAAAGTGAAGCGCGCACGTTAAAAGTTTGATAACTATATCAAATTTCTAACTTGTTTCAAATTTTCCAATTTTTTACCACTTGCGTTCTTAATATATCGATTCCGGTAGCAATAACCTGATAAACAGGCGTTTTACCGGTAACAGTTCACCGGTAGAAATTTTGTAAATGCCTCATATAGCTGACGGAAGGTAATGTGCTGGCAACATAAGATTTTTTATTTATTTAAATAATTCATGAAAATAAATTTCTCTTTGAATGTATTTAGATAAAACGTCAGTAATAAAATCTTTTTATTTCATTAATGAATTAAGAGAAAATGGTACAAATTTATTTGTACTTACATAGGTGTATTTGTAGTCGTATCAGCATTTACATTGAATTGCTAGTCTTATTTGCATTGGTCGAGCAATCATGTTAACTAATAAAGTGTGAAATTTCCCATTAGTAATAAGTAATTACTGAGAAAGTTAAAATTTACATGCAAAAGCAACCTTCTTTATGACAAAAATGAATCCAAAGAATGTAAGTGAAAAATTATCGCGATACCAAGATAAGCGTGCTAATTTAGTTAATTATGCGTGAAAATAATATTCTGGGAAAGGTGTGAATGTACGGATCCACCATATAACAACGAGGAAAACACTCGTGCCGGCTTTTAATTAAAGTGAAACGTATTCGGTGCAGGGTATGGCGTAATTACGCTGCAAAACACCCAAACGCAAAGAGAAAAACAAAACAGGGGACCAATATTATTGTGCTATTAACACAACATCGAGCACCAAATTGCTGTTTTCGAAAATGCGAAAACAACCTGGTTCCATTTAGGTCGAAATCATCGTTAACAGAAATCTGATGTGGCCAGCACATTACCCTCCGTTAGTTCCATTTATTTTGATAAATTCCAAACAGAAAGTTTCTTACACAAGATTCCATATTTCAAGTACATTTCCTTCTGTCATTTCTATGTATTTTGTACAAATTCCATACAGAAAGTTTCATGTACTTAAGAGATTCTATATTTCCAGGAAAATTATAACACAAACATGTCAATTGCACTTGACACTGACATCTGTAATTAAAAACTCACCACCGAATTTTTTGAGTAAAGACAATACCTTCCACCAATTTTATCAATTCATACTAGTACGAGGATAGTTCAATAGAAACAATATTTGCAGATTGCTTCCTTCTAATTGATTGATTAGAAAATGGCATTTGCGGTAGAAAATCCCTCCTAATATATTCAATTTTTGGCCTCTGACCAGCAGTCAATGGAAATTTATATTAGAATTAAAGCTGTATATGGTGACTATAGTTATTCGCATGTAGCAGTGATTAAATAGTGCAATAAATTTGGACATTAAAGATTTACCTCATCCTTAGGACATACTCGTGTTGCAGATATCATTTCAGATATTTGGAAATTGCTTTACGAGGTAATATTAGTATTAAAGTTAGAGCATCTCTCCCGACTGCCTCGTGCAATGCAATATCCATATTTTTGACCCATTGAAACAATCGCAAAAAGGGCAGTAGTTAAATTCGGACGCTGAGATAGAATTTGCTGTTCGACTGTTCGCCAATGGTTCCGCAAGCAGCCACAAGAATTTTACAAGAAGGGAAGTTAAATTTGATCTCTTATTGTGTTTTATCTACCAAGGGCGTTACGATGATGATGATGCCAGGAGAGCGACGAGGATCTAGCCCAAGGGCCTTCGGCCCGAGGGATAGATGTCGTCCGATGGGCATTATCATCTAGTACCGCTCGTACTGCATACAAGATTTTATGTCTCACTAGAATATTTATAATAATATTGATTACAGGGATGTTGTTTAATTTTTTAGTTTATTATCAACATTTATTTATTTTTAAAACATCAACGTTCTATATGAGAGATGATAGAATGGGTGAATTTGATGTTTCGGTAGATATTTTATCGAAACAGTGTAAAGAAATTATTTTGAATGCTTCTGCATACTTTGAGGAAGACAAACGCATAAATGTTCCCCTAATTATTCTATTCTCGTCTGTAGAAGATGTATTATATTTTGAGGTTCGTTTTCACATGACAGATCTGTTTTTTATTTCTTATGTACTTATTTCTGAATATTTTTACATTTTAGAGAGTTTGTACTGCTTTGGATGTGTCACATATAACGGTAAATAATATCAAAAATGAATTCAAGCGTAGATAAATATCGTCCTCAAAAAAACTAGTTATTCGTCATCCGTCAAAAATCAATGCAAAACATTGCAGTCTGCAATTCGACGTACTTACTATTTACATTTGTGGTGAAAATAAATTACTTTTTAAGACCCTTTCCATAATCAATTTTAAGTATTATAATTATATTAAAAATGATTTCTATGTTGCGCTTTCAAAGCTGTTTTCTCATTATATTTCTAATTTAAAGTCCATAAACGACGATCGGATTATAATGAGGGCATAATGAACGATTATGCCCTCATATAATGCCCCGGTTGTTATAGATATGTTTATACACACCGCATCCCAGCAATAAACAATTCATATACTTTAGTGAGACATAAAAATATTTTTTGCCCTAACAAAACTAAGAACTATATACGTACAAGTAATAATGACAATATAAGAACAATAATCTGTTCTTCAAAATCCAAATCTGATAGTAGTGATACTAATTGCTATCTTGATCTTTGAAGTCCATGTTGTTTTCTTGAAGGGAGTAACTGTTCAAGCATCAATACATGTCTCATGTTCAGACATACATGCACATACACACAAACATGCAAGTTGCAGGTAGTGCCATTATCAAACATGCAATCATTTAGTAATTACGCTTCTGTGCTCGACATGGGTGTGTAGTATAATATGTGATCATGCCAAACCATGGGCGCTGCCCAGAGAGTCAGCCATAGTAAATATTGAATTATATTACGATCTAGAATCTAAACTGCAAGATACAGAGATCATAATTAGGTTATACGTACGATTAAATTACTGTGTTTTTAATAAAACTGTGTCTTCTTCGTTGGTCCTCGCCAAGTTCTGACTACGTCAACTAGCGATAGCAGGGTCGGGAGTAATGGACTCGAAACATCAACTAGATTTAATTAACCGTGCACTTGGTGATAGAATTTAAATTGAACTGGAAGTTGTTCGTCGCGTTCAACTCTTGTTAATGATTTTATTAGCGCAGAAACAATGCCGCCGTTTAAAAGTCTCTACGCAAGCTTTGTTCACTTACAATACTAAGATGTTTGTTGTTTTAAGCCCAAAGACTTGCTTAACCTTTGACATGACTAAGTTTGGGAGGAGTGTTTAGTTTAGTTTGTTTAAGATTGTGTTCAGAGAAATGTTTAGATCTGGTTGCTTGTTTACCATGTTTAGTTCAAATTAACACTCTTAAGGTGCATTCACAAATGAAAATTAGGTTTAGATTTATGGTTTATACTTTAGATTTAAAGACTTTGGCCGCATATTATGTAATGACTCTATTCACACTTCAGAATTTAGGGTCTCTAAATCCAAATCATAAAGCTAAACATTGCAAGGTCCAAACCTTAAGCTGGGGCCACACATTCGACATTCGGCGAATCCCAAGCAAATATTCGCCAAATATCGAATATGTGGATGGGCTTCACGCCGCAAATATTCGGTGCTCGTCTGTACTCCGTTTCGTGTCGGTTTTTCGAGCCGAGTTAAAGGGAACGAATATTTACCTATATAGTTATATAGAAACCTCTAATCAATGCTCGGCAAACTACACATCTGTAGACGTATGCTCGCCAAGTGACGAACGTTACTCGGCGAAAGGCGAATATTCGGCTATCGGCGAATACCGGATGTGTGGCCCCGGCTTTAATTTATGATTTAGTTTGACGTCACAAACTTCACCAATGACAAGGAGTCTGAAATGATATAGATATATACAACCATCTTTATTTAGTATCCACTTGGTGGATTCGGCTTTTTACATAAATACGAGAAGAACATGGAGACTGTCATAACGTAATTGCTGAAATATAACCAATAATGCCAAGCGAATGACAGTTTCACGACGCACAGGTATCTTGTTGAGTACTGCTCTACCGATATTTTAATCTTGTTTTTGAAACATTTACATAGATGTCTGTACATATTAAAACTAATTTTCAGGTCATTTAAACTTACATTTATGGATGATTTACTTAAACCTAAACTAAAACCATAAACCTAATTTTCATTTGTGAATGCACCTTTACAGTTTCTGCAGAAATTTAAATGCAAAATATGAGTTATTTCAGTAATAGTCTAAGCAATAGAGAGATTAAAACGTGCTTGCTGGGAAAAAATCCAGGAGTTTTGCAAATTTGCAGTTTGGTACAGTATCATATCCTGAATAAAATAATAAATTTGCGACCTCGTGACGCTGCCCCTCGCTCCGCCATATTGGGAAAATGGCGGCCGAAATCAGTTTTTTGACAATATCTCCTTTTCAGGACAAAAAGTAGTTATTACAATAATTGTAGCTCTCCATTTTTTTATTAAAATCTGGTGTGGCCAACACAATGCAGCCCGAGTCACAAAAAATATTAAGCTGATCCTTATTTTTGGATTAGCAAATTTTACTCTAATTTTGGCAGTTTATTTCTTAAAATATAGTTTAATCCAATCCAAGTAACTACCTTTTTTGATAATAAAATGCAGATTAAATTTTAAATACCGGGATAGAATAGAATTCACTAATGCAAAAATAAGGATTAGCTTAAACTATTTTGCGAATCTTTAATTTTTATTAATCTAAATACATACCCTAATATTTACTTATGCTGATTTCCTTTCCTATTATTATATTTACTTTTTTTTTAAACTTTACTATTATTAATTGTAATGATTAGTTCTTTGACAGTGACATTTATCTGTCAGTTACATACATTTGAATAACTGCATAACCAAGAAGTTTTGTTTGTTTAAAGCGTAGGCTCCGGGATGTTATAAATTTATCCATAAAACATGTACAAAAAGTATTAATGCAAATCTTTAGAAAATTTAATAATCTTTAATTTTTATAATAACATTAATGTCGAAGAATAACATTTAAAGGTATTTTTCGAAGAAAAACTATTTTGAGCTTCAAGTAAAGTGCCATTTCCGGTTATCAGATTTACACCAAAATCTAACGGGCTCTTTCCATAATAGAAAAAGGTCGAACTACAAGGTTTCAAAATTTTCTGAATGATTTGAGTTAGAGTGGAGGATCCACACATACAAACACACACACACACACACACACACACACACACACACACACACACACACACACACATGCACACATACACACGTACACACATACACACAAACATCGTGAAAATGTTTTAATTGGATGCTAGGGACCTTACAACGTCCTCATTTACCAAAATCTCCATATGCGATTTTGCACGATCCCTATACCTCACTTACCAGGGGTAGCGCAGGTGGTAAAAATTATTTAAAAATTACGGAAATATTACTTAATTCGATACCACGACGAATGCAAACTGTTATAAGTAGTAAAAGCAATTGGACTAAATATTAAATACATTATTGTAAACATTTTGTGTGATTTAAATTTCTTTCATAAATTGTTATTTTAGTTAATTATTTTTTAACATAATTCTTTGACAGTTCAGCCTAGGTGAAAAATGTAAGAATCGTTTCGTGTATAAAAAATTGCAAGCTACAAATTTTATAATAACTATTTTTTGTTTAGGAAATGCTGGAAAGAAGATATTGTCAAAAAAAAAAAAGATTTTGGCCACCATTTTTCCACTATGACAGAGCGAGCGGCAGTACCCCGAGGTCGCAAATTTAGTATTTTATTTAGGATATGGTACTGTACTAAAGTGCCAATTTGCAAAACTTCTGATTTTTTTCCAGGCAAAACTCTCTATTGCTTGGACTATAAAGTATTAGAGGCTTTCATTATTTTTCGAAATACTCGTAGATGTGCTCTCCAGGGTAGAGTCAAAAATATATTGAAATCATATTATTTTCATACCTATCGCTAAAATCCTTCTTTTTTATTTGAATCCAATGAAAAATAATGATTCTGGATGAAATTAAATTACATTAAAATTTGTATCACGTTACGCTAAAAACGAAAAAATAAATAAAATACGTGTTAAATCTTAGAAAGTATTTCTCATCCGTAGCAAACAATAATAAATCGCTAAAAGATTTTCCTGTCCGTCATGTATTAACTCTTAAATGAGTGTGCGATGGGAGACAAGTAATTAATTAAATTTCTCGAATTTAAATGTGTTTCACGTGTCCACAGCGAAAAAACGCCGCAAAAACTGGAAGTGTTGTTAATGATACCGACAGATGCATTGTGCGTACGTGTTGGTGTACTCTGCTGCATTATTGAAAACCTAGAGCAAATTTTAATTGCCTGGACCTCTACTCGTGTCAAAGGCGACTCTACTCACGTGTAAGCTTCCCGCCTTCATCTAGAAACGTCAATAAAATTACGTGCAACATATTCAATTAGTGTAGGTTTTTTTGTAGAAGGTTCGTAGCTTTGCCACAATCACGGCATAATATGTATTATATTGACTATTTCACTTATAAATATATAAACCAATCCAAATTCAAGATTCTACCTAGTTACCAAGTTTCACTTCAACAAAACACTGTCACACATTTTTTTCGCATCCTTTAAGCCAGTGGTTCCCAACCAGTGGTCCGCGGACCACCAGTGGTCCTCAAGACCTATAAATATGGTCCGAGAAAGATTTGAAATTTTTATTCGTTTTCAATTATTATGTTAGGCGGCGGTGTAGCATCGGTACGAGTGCTTGGTACGTATTGTAAAGCCAACAATGCACCTTACTAAGAGAAAATACGACAAAAGTTACATTAAATTCGGATTTACTTGGATAGAAAGTAAAGGAGAAATAAAACAACAGTGCGTTATATGCGTAACCGTTCTCGCGAACGATGCCTTGAAACAAGCGATATAAAAATGCCACTTAGAAACGGTCCATCCTAATTTTTCTGACCGACCACCAAAATTCTTTGAAGGAAAATTGGAGAATTTAAAAAAAATAAACTCGGGCCTAGTGGTACAAGATTTGCGTCATCGGAGAAAACATTAGTAGCGTCGTTTGAGATACTGAAATTGATAGCGCAATCAAAAAAGCCTCACACAGTAGGAAAAACACTCGTGAAACCTTGTTTGTTCAAAGCTGTCGAAGAAATTTTAAGCCAAAAAGAAAATATAAGATATACCTCTATCGAACAACACGGTTAAAGCTCGAATTGAACTAATGTCAAATGATATAGAGGAGCAACTTGTTTCAAGAATTTAAAAATCGCCATGCTTCGCTTTGCCATGAAACGACTGACATTTCTAATTGTTCTCATTTACTCGTGTTTGTCCGCTTTTTAGACAACGACAACATAATCAAAGAAGAATTATTGATTTCGCGGCAACTGGAAACGACGTCATGAACCTAATAACTGAATATTTTCAAAAACATAATATTATGTGTTGTTTTCTATTACAATTCTTTTACGCATGTTACTTTTGAGTTTAATAGATACTTACGTTAAACGTTTTGAATAAAGTTTTTTTTTAAATTGACTCAGTTTATTTTTCTTTAACCTTGTGGTCCCTGATAACACCAAAGAAATCAAAGTGGTGCCTGACCAAAAAAAGGTTGGGAACCACTGCTTTAAGCCAATAACATGTCGTATTTTTACAAGTGAGTTTTGATGAGCAAAATTTTTTTGACATTTTAGAAAAATATTGTTTACATACCTGTCAAAGTCTGTATAATTTCAGTGTTATCAGTTTTTCGGACAGGAATCTATTTAAAACGTTGAAAAAGCAAACTGAAACATAATACCTCTAAACAATAAAAATTACAAGATTTTTGTCAAGAAAAAAATTATATAAATGATTACCTGATTTTTATTTTCGAAATAGTCATCCGAATACCATTCGTGGTTAAATTTTATCCTGGAAAATTTTTCCGATTGCTTTACTCGAGCCAGTTGCCAATTTATCTCGTGACATTGATCAAAAATCACTCGCTTCACAACTCGTGATTTTTTTGTCAATGTCACTCAATAAATTGCTCGGAAATCGGCTTTCGTAACAATCTGAAAATTTTTCCGGCAAAAATTTACCACTTATGATATAATATATGATAAAATTGATACGGCTGTTCTAATGACAATAAGTAAAATGTAAATTATGTAAAAAAAATATTTAGTCCTTTCAGATGTATTCACATTCTTTTCCAAACACCGTTAAGAGTTTCAGACTCATTGTAAAGTCTCAGAAATTATTTGGAAAGCATTCCGAAAAAATATTGTATGGGATCTTTTTAGAAATGGAAGGAAAGAATGGTGAAGTGTATTAATATTGAAGGAAAAAATAAAATTCTAATTATATAAACCTATAAACCATGTGCCTTATTGAAAAAGACGGAAATAATATCCTTGTCTTGTTCACACTGTTCTACGAAGGTAACACCGAAAGTTTCTGCAAACTATTGATAGAAAATTAAATTATCCAGAAATTATTTTTTTATTGTTTTTCGAAATACTCTCCTTTTAACTCGACACATTTATGCATTCGATAAAACCAATCGTTAAAGCAAAAAATCCATTCTTCTTGAGACACTTGAGAGACCATGTTTTCGAAGGCTTCAACCACTTCATTTGCACGTATATATTGAAACCACACATTATGTCCTTTAAGGAAAAAGATTTAAGGTCAGGACTATATGGTGGGCGCTCCAGTAATTCCACCTTTGATTCTTTTAAAAAGGCTTTAGTTTGCGCAGCAGTATGTGAGGATGCATTGTCCTGATGCAATACTAATTTACTTCGAGGCCTATTTTCATGCACTTTTTCAAACACTCGTGGCAAACAAATTGTTATGTACCAATTAGAAGTTACTTTTTTTCTATCTTCTAATGCAATATTGACAGTAGGACCGGATTTTGAGAAAAAAGAGGCAATCATTTTTGTACCAACACTTTGAACTCATTTTACTTTGACAGGATTGGGGTCTGTTGGAAAGACCCATTGAGCTGATTATCGTTTTGTTTCAGATTTAAATGCATACATCCATGATTCATCACCTGTTATAATATCATACACTGCTATAGATTTACCTTGGTTGTACTTTTTTAATGTTTTAATTCCACACGATGTTGCTTTTGACCATCATTTAAATTATGAGGCATCCAACGGTAACAAATTTTCTTGCTTTTTAGATGATCGAGCAAAATTTTATTTATAGCGGTCATTCCAATGCCCAAATTAGCCCGTATAATTCTGTATGTGACACAGTTGTCTTCTATTATCATTCTACGAATAGCAGCTATGTTTTCATTCATAACTGCAGA
Source organism: Harpalus rubripes (assembly GCA_963082715.1). Classification (NCBI taxonomy): domain Eukaryota; kingdom Metazoa; phylum Arthropoda; class Insecta; order Coleoptera; family Carabidae; genus Harpalus; species Harpalus rubripes. The sequence continues at coordinate 85,570,245 of OY720449.1, forward strand.
AATTGGCCGATCTTCGCGTATATCGTCATTGGAAGAAACTCGATGATATTTAAATTCATTGTACCAGCTGTGAACAGACCTGATACTAGGTGCTTTATTTCCAAAAGCATCCCGAAGCTTTTCGATGCATTGTTTTTGTTAATTGCATTTTCAGTACGACGTGCGTACTTTAAAACTGCATGGAAAATTACTGGTAATAGATAACGAATTGTAACTATGCTACTTAAGGATGTACTTTTATTTTGCCGTGCATTTATTTTTCGTAGCTACCTTGGTTATATTTGTTTACAGAAACTTTCGGTGCTACACTCGTATGATTTATTTATTTAAATTATACTGCCATCCTATATAATTTGTCATATTGTTCAATATAAAGTACTATTCACAACAATTTTTACAGCTGAAGCCTATAGTACCCTCTATGCCCTAAACTACATAAAAGATTCACATGTAGAAAACGGAGAATTCCTAATATATACGGACGCTTTAAGCGTAATAAATCAAACAAATAACACATATACAAAAATACCAATTATTCAGAAGATCCAGGAAAGTATCCACCAGATATCTGAGAAAAACAAAGTAACACTAATGTGGGTGCCATCGCATACAGGCATAACCGAAAACGAAGAGGCAGACCAGATGGCGAAAGAAGCTCTACAGGAAGAACAAACACCTATACCCATTCCAATCCCAGATTTTATCAAAAAAATTAAACAAAAAATAAAAGAATAATGGAGTACTACATGGACTCAAGTTACAGAAAACAAACTAAGAAGCATGAAAACAGACACCTCAAAATGGATAAATGTAAAAAACCGAAGTGACCAAATTAAAATCACAAGGCTTAGAATAGGCCATACGAATTTAACACACAAACACATAATACAAAAAACAGAACCAGAAAAATGCAATAATTGCGACACACAAGTAACAATTGAACACATTTTACTAGAGTGTCCGAAATACGAGACATACAGAAGGCAAAACAACATATCTCCAACAATGGAAGAAAATTTAGGAAACCAAATCGACAAATTAAATAACACCATAAAATTCTGTCATGACATCAACATTCTCAAAGACATATAAAATGTATTATAAATTATAATTGTTATTAATTACTGTACCGGGTACTAATAACCCCAGCAGTTGATGTACCCTTTGGTACTCTTTGGTAAATAAAAACAAGTACTATTCAATTCTCTCTGTCGTCTTCCTAGATATATTGAAAGAAATGGCAGAGATCACCAAAATTAAATATCACTTTCATTAATAAAATATGAAACAAGTGTTATCCCATAATCACCATCCAGATCCAGCATCTAAATTCCTCGCACAAGGTTTTCGAGGGTTATGCTGTGCTGTGCGTAGTGCGAGGGTGGTTCACCCTCACCCTCCACCCCTGGGTACAGAGGGGTGGCGTCGTGAGCCCGATCACAGCCCGCCTGATCGATAAACCATTTCATCAGCCTTGTTACATTCTCACGGATACGTGTCAGCACATAGATGGGAGTTTGCACTTGCTATGTTAGCGAAAATTTCTTCTTTGGGATGATACATAAAGGACTATTTATGTATAAAATCAGCAATTTTTTTTCAAACTTACATCGAAAGCTTAGATAGAACTTAGAGGTTCAGCTCCAAAATTAGTCACTTTTGACCAATAGGACTTGTCTCTGTTCAAGAATTAGTTCCACATTCTCTCGTATCGGCGAACGGACTATAGTAGTACTGTCAGGCAGTACAGTCAAGTTAGTTTAGTTTATTTTTATTAATTATAATATCTGTTCAAGTAAATAATTATCAATTAATTTAAATTCATAATTATTCACATGAAGATAAATTACAAATACAAATAAATTAATCTTTTGTTAAATTATTATTATTATATTAAATTCCATGGATATCGCTATTTTTAGGGCGATTTTCGATATTTTCATACCTAATTTCTGTTGTTACCAAGCATGCAAATTTAATTTTGTTTATTGATTCAGATGAAGAAATGCTCTACAATTTTTATTTGAAGTTTTTTTACCTAAAATAATTAGAGAAGCAGAAATATACGAAAGTATAATTTTACATGTTAACGTCCTATGTTCGGCTGTGCCAGTCACCAGTCACCATCCTATATATGCAATTATTAATTTTTGTTAGAATGACTTGTATTACGTTTAGGTACTTCGTTTCCATTATTTTCAATCAAATATATTATATATGTTATATTTATTCATTAAATTAATAAAAAACTAAAATGTCCAAAAATTACCCAATATGACTGAAAATAAGCATTAAATGACTGTCAAGTAATTTTAATTTCAAATGACTGTCATTTTACATCACTATTGATCAGCAGACTCACTCTATGTGGTCCAGATGCGGTATTTCGTACCGAAAATCGGTCACTTCAGTTTGTAAGGAGTGAGAAATATTTGTTGTAATGTACTGTATATTTATTGTATTTTTAATTATTTATGTATATTGTATACAGTTTGGAAACGATTAATAATAATAATAATAATAATAATAATAATAATAATAATAATAATAATAATAATAATAATAATAACAATAATAATAATAACGTCTTATTCTTTTTCCCTGACAAAGCTGTAAGTGGCAGCGAAACGTTAGCCTTAGAATAAAATAAAATTTTGGATTGCATTGCTTATTATTTCATCCCATCAACTACAACAGTCGTTTACTACATCTTACATAGAAACGAATGTATTTTGTGTACATGAGAGTTTGTATATTTTTGTAAGACTTACTTAAATGAAGGTACAACAGTGTACCGTAACGTTATATCATTTAAGTTTAAGATGACAAAATGACAAACCGAACAAGACAATTAGATATGCCTAAATATTAAAAATTAATAGTAGATGGAGTCTAAGGTTAGATATAACTAAAACTATTATAATTAATTACCCCTTAACCTTAAAATTAATTTAAATAAAAACTAAATATGTATTTCGAGAACTAAGTTCTCATCATCAGTAGTACAACAAGGGAAAGTTAAACAGAGTAGTCAAGATTACTCAACACATCCACCATGCCAAGGGTCCTAACAACTCTGTTGTTAGTTAGTACCTCTGGCATGGTTGACATATTGAATACTCTCTGTTTAACTTTCCCTTGTTGTACTACTGATGATGAGAACTTAGTTCTCGAAATACGTATATCGTTTTTATTAAAATTAATTTTAAGGTTAAGGGGTAATTATAATAGTTTAAGCCTAAATATTAATAAATACAAAAAAATCTTTGTAGTAGGGCCTCCAAAATTTAAAGTAAAACCGACTCATAAAATAAAAATAGTTATTTATGTAACAAGTGTGTAAAGTAGTACTTTTTTGGTCGAGTGCGATGTTTTACGGAAATTGTAGCACGAGACAAAAAATACTATTTTACACACGTGTTGCATACAACATTTTTCCTACAACCGAAATGGTATTGATGTTTCTCATAATACTGAGTGTACAGGCATTCAGCAGCTTCAAATACAGTTAGTGCTCTTTCTCATAACACTGTACAAAATGTAACTTAAACAGTTGGAAGAATCTCAGACAGACGATGATTAGTCTTTTATAATGTACAAATTGTACATTTAATATTAATATTAAACATTAGGTTAGGTTAGAATACATGTCAAAAAAATGATAATGTTCTTAAAAATTAGATTAGTACTCAATCTGTTAAAAAAATATTAAATTTGTTTCATTTATTTGTATATTCATATTTCTCAATAAATTTTATTACTTTCATTACTATTTACTACATAATTATATACTTGACAGGTAAATTAACCAAATTTTAATGTTGCCTAGCAACGCTTATTTACTTTTCAAGCACTAGTGCGTGAAAAGTACTTTTCACGCACTAGTGCTTGAAAAGTGACACTTTACACACTGTAATGAGTGCGTGAAAAGTACTTTTCACGCACGGTTGTAGGAAATATAAATTTTGCTTTCGTCCCGTTAGTATAATCAAAAACTATTCATTCTCTTCGCATTCGGTGTGAACAAAACGGACTACGTCACATCCCACTGCCACCATATAACTTTTATAAATATTAATAACATTATTCCCATTCCTTCATTCCAATTTATTCTCGCATTTAGAATTTCCAATTACCCAGCCATCAATTGCATCTCATTGTCCATCTCTTTCCCCATCTCCATCCACACTGCCATGCACATCACCATCCCATCCCATCCACCCACAGTCCCCGCGTGATCTCGTCCTGGAAGGAATTGCAGTGTCGCGCCGGGTGATTGATTGTATTCGGGCGGAAGACAGAGCTTGGATGCGATGTGAGGGTCTGCGATGCACGCTGCTCCATGTGGGAGACTGGGCTAGCGTGCGTGTGCTGGCCAAGATGGGATGGTGAATCATAGGAGTGCGATTGTAGAGCAGAAGTTGTAGAGGCCATTTTATTAACAGAAGTAAAGGATGTGGTGGATGGATATAAATTTTTCGTGTTTTGCTACGAGTAAAATATGACAGATAACACTGTTTTTGAGCTTATCTTGTGGACCCTAGTGGTGCAGTCGGCAACGTAGCTAATGTACTCTTTTTAGCGAAGGAGGTTACTGTAAAACACCCTTTAAAATTATATTATTTCGCTTAGAAAACACCTTCTGAAGAGATTTGGAGAGATACATTTAAGCCTAAATGAGGCGCGCGGGCTGTACAAAATGTAGTGTAACTTAAAATTGACCTCTGTAGTGCACTCTCCACGACAGCAATGAGTGCCCGCGAAGTGACGTCTAATAAACGCACGCACGGTACAAATATATCATCATCATTACTGATATCTGAGTACAAAGCAGATTGGCACGCATAGCAATGGGTAATATGCCGTCATGATGAGTCTGTTTCGCATTTTTCAAAAAGTATTTTAAATGAAAGTTTATGCAATATTTTTCTTATTAATACTTTTACCTCCCGCTACCCTTGGTAATGGTGGTATAGGGATCGTGCTAAACACCGCATATCGAGATTTTGGTAAATGACCACGTTTTAAGATCCCTAGAATCCAATTTTAACATTTTCACGATGATGTCTGTGTGTATGTGTGATCCTCCACTCTAACTCAAACACTATCATTCAGAAAATCGTGTATTTCGAACTTTTTCTGTATTGGAAAGAGCCCATTAGATTTTGGTGAAAATCGGATAACCGGAAATGACACTTTACTAGAAGCTCAAAATAGTTTTTCTTCAAAAAATACCTTTAACAGGCTAATTCTGTAAAAATATCGTTGTACAACGACTATCGTTATTTATAAATGTAACGATGTGATCCTGAATGACATTTTGTAAAAATCGTATTCACTAAGTAAAATCGTTATAAACGTCCTCATACCGTTTATCATAACGACTTCAGCCAATTTTTTTAGAAAAGATAGTAACTATCATTGTAAATTAAATTGTCATTGTAATGTCATTTTGCAAAAAAAATACATTATTTTCATTATTATTTCTTTATTGAGTAAAGAATATGTGTATCAAATGGATTATTATTATCCCATGAAAGACTTTTACGATCACAAACATTTCTTCTAAAATGTAATTATGGTTGTTAATTATATATTTGATGTATGAATAAATGTTTTGTTACCTATTTTCAATTTCTTCCTGCACAAATATAAATAATAAATTACTTAACTCTTCCATTTGTTAACATTTCACATTAGCAGACTGAATAACGACAAGTGAATCCTTATCGTTCACGAACTACCTAAAATAACGACAATACAATTTCAATATAACGACAATGGTTTTACGCTTTTTGAATTTTTTTTTTATCATAACGATACGTTATTGTATAACGACGTTCTTACAGAATAAGCCAGTAAATGTTATTTTTTCGAGATTAATGTTATTATAAAAAATTAAAGATTATTAAATTTTCTACAGATCTGCATTTATACTTTTTCTATATATTTTATGGATAAATTTATAAAATTATCTATAATTTGAATCCCAGAGTCTACGATTTAAACAAACAAAACGCAGTTATTCAAATGTGTAACTGACAGATAAATGTTACTATCAAAGAACTAATCATTTCAAAATAATATTAGTAACGTTTTAAAAAAGAAAAAGTAAATAGAACAATAGAAAAGGAATTCAATACAGTTTCCAGCATAAGTAAATATGTATAGGTATGTATTTAGATTAATAAAAATTAACGATTCACAAAAATATTTAAGCCAATCAGTTTTGGATTAGTGAATTCTATTCTATCCCGATATTTAAAATTTAATCTTCATTTTATTTTAGTTCCGGTGGCTCAATGTTTAGAGCAACGCCTCATGTCATGAGTGCCCTCCCAGCTCTGGGTTCGAGTCCCACTAAGGCATGCATGTGTGTGAATGTGACTCCACTCTGTAATTGGGATCTAATCCTGTTGAGGGGTTTAAAAAAAGGTAGTTACTTAGATTAGATTAGACTATATTTTAAGAAATAAACTGTCAAAATTAGAGTAAAATTCGCTAACTCAAAAAATTTAATCTTTTTTGTGACTCAGGCTGTAAATGACAGGAGGTATTGTGTTGGTCACACCAGATTTTTTTAGATTAAATTTAATTCTTTATTAAAACAAGAAATGCAAGTGTGTTATTATAATATAGTTAGTAAATAAAATGCATATAAACATATTCATGTATTGGAAAATATGACATAAAAAATTTAAACGTTAAAATATTTCTTTGGTAAGTCAAACAAAAGGGCCGAACTCCTCTTGGTTTGAATAATGTGTCTAACATAGGTAGTAATTGCTTTGAAAACAAGGTCTAATGTATTCCTCCCACGTAATTTCGTTTGATTTACTAAACACATCTCACTCAGACAGCGCTCAAATAATAAAAAAGAGAGTCTTAACTACTTGTCATTCATTCGAGGCCTGGGAAGAGAAGAGAAGAAGCGAAACTTTTCATTCCACCTCGTGAAAGAAAATGATAAATTCGAACCCGAGATTATTTAAAAGAGGAGTGAATTGCATTCATAATCTCAAAGCGGAGCCTAAATTTAGATAAATTTACGTTTGATATGTCAGGCGATTTATCAAGAGCGGCAACGGGGCCTTGTCTAACGGCCGGGCGGTAAGCGGTAACTAATGATGATTTCAATGACAAACCCGCCACTGCATCAGCATCAGCTGAGGAGAAGACCGACATCGCCAACCACGATTTCAACGATGGAACTTTTTATTGCTCTACTTTCTTACCAATTCATCATTCGCCAATTGCTGCGAGACCTATGATTCTCTCATATTGAACAAAACCAATAGTTTTATTATACCACTTTTTCTAAATTCCGTGAAGGGATGTTGCGAAAAATTCTTGAGGTTGTTCTTCGAACTATTATAACAGTATAAAGGACGTATTGTTTTATCTGCAGATCTTGCATTCTTTAAAATGTTAAAATATTAATAATCTTAATGTGAGCGAATTCCAGTGAGTCATTAAGGTGCAACACGATTGCACCGTTTAAGATATCGACAATACATCCGCACTATGCCCGCACCGAGTTCGCTTGGCGAACAAGCATGGTCGCACACACATTGTTATGTCCACAGTACGGCCGTACGAAAGAAGATATAGTATTCCTGAACAAAGTGGCTTTTGCTCAAAGAAGTCTATTTTAACTAATTTGGTCCCGTTTACTGAATTTATTAGTTCCAACATGGACAAAAGATTGCAAGCTGATATTATTTACACGGATTTTAGTAAGGCTTTTTACCGGATCCATCATCCTACACTAATTTATAATCTTCAAGTACTAGGAATACATGGTACTTTTTTAAGATGGATCGAATCTTACATTACTAATAGATCACAATTAGTGTATTCTAATGGTTTTACATCTTATTCGATATTAGTACCCTCAGGAGTACCACAAGGTTCACACCTTGGTCCACCACTATTTAATTTATTAATTAACGATATTTCGCAATGTTTTCAAAATTCGAATTTCTTACTCTATGCGGACGATTTAAAATTATTTAAAACAATTACAAATGCTAATGATTGTATTGCATTACAAAGTGATCTGTTACGATTACATTCATATTGTAAACAAAAATATCAAGTCTCGATCCGTCTAAATGCTACGTCATGAACTTTACCAGAAATTTCAATTTAACTTATAATTACCACACAAATAATTAGAAACTTGAAATTAAATCTGTTATAAAAGATTTAGTTGTTGTATACGATCCTAAATTAACAATGTCTACTCATATCGACAAAGTCAGTAAAGATTCATTTCGTACATTAGGTTTCATTTTTAGGCAATGTAAATTTTTTCAAAACCCTGATACACTTATGTGTTTATACAATTCTCTAGTACGCATCTGTTGTCTGGAATCCACAATACAGATCAAATATAAAGGTAATTGAAACTGTTCAAAAAAAGTTTATCAATCTTCTATGCTATAAAATTAAAGTAAACTGTTCGAATTATATTAATAAATTAGAAAGGTTCAATTTGAATAGCTAAGAAAGTAGACGAACTTATTTTGATATGTTATTCCTCTTTAAGATTTTTTTGCTGTATTCTGACAATATTCTTCCTCTATTTCATATAAATGTTCCAACTAAATGGACAAGAACTTATAATTTATTTAAGCTTCCTGCAAGTAACACTAATAATTATAAATTTTCTTGCATATATAGAATAATGGCAGTTTACAACAATCAATTCAGCCATCTTGATTTGTTTAGTTTATCTATTAACAGCTTTAAAAAGTGTGTCAAAACTACTTTACGTTGAACTTTACTATTGTAATTATTTTGTATATTTTTATTAACTTTATTACTTTTTTGCTATTTTATTTGTAGTACTGTATTTAATAAGCGAGAACCTTTATTTGGTCTTTGTTCGAGCTGTTGGTTCTCTTATTTTTCTTGAATAAATAAATAAATAAATTCTTCATGTAAGAACGGCATTGTGCAATAATGTTTCGTTTATAGGTACTTCAATTCGGTCCAGGCGTCAGCAACCTTTTTTTAGCTACGGGTCAAAATCTACCAAAAAGTAACTATTCGGAAGACGTTTCAAGACAATGGGTATTTTCCTTTTAGAATACTCTTTCAATGTATAATAAGATATTGAGACGCGTTAACATATAATCCTATAATCTCTTTATGAATATTTGGTAAATAGAAGAGCATCTCTTTAGGAACGGTAAAGGTGACCACCATGAGTCAAAATTTACAGGTAATTTAAACTTACATTTATGAATGACTTACTTAAACCTAAATAAAAACCATAAACCTAATTTTCATTTGTGAATGCACCTTAAATAATCATAATACGACTAAATTCCAGTAAATCTACAGAAAAATGGGAAAGAATTCTACTTACTTTATTGAAGCTCTTCATCTCTCCTTCTTCCTTGGAACCTGCAACAAACAAACCATCAATACTCTTCTTCTTCAATCCTATACCCACTATCCATTATTTTTATTTCAAGTTTTGAAATGAAAACTAATTACTATTGTATCTCCTTGACAGTTAACACCTCATCTGCACTTTCCCGCGTTCACCTTCGCGTTTGTCGCGGGTACGAGGATCGTGCGAACATTTGAACATCGCGACGTGGGTGGACGACGACAACTCGGACACGGGTTGTGCATCTGCGGTTGGTACACACGACGACTACCACTACCATCGCGATAAATAATAAATCATCCAACAAGGCTAATGAATTCAATGTGGACGGTTTTTATATGCAGATACTGTACACAGGATTTTAGCTTGTTGGTTTTTTATATTGTTGATGGATTTCGTTGTTAAAGATTTTAAAGAATTAAAGATTTTGTTTGTATAAATAAAAAATCTGATGTGGCCAGCACATTACCTTCCGTCAGTTCACGGATTACCTCAACTACAGATAGGACAGTTAATGTATTTTTCGAAATACAAAATAGTGACATCCACAGATTGCTTCCATGAACTAATGCATACTGTGATGGCTTGGTCGGCTTGGTAGTTTGTGACATAGCAGACATGTCATTTACAGATAAATTGAAATTTTGAATTCTTAAAATAAAAGACAATAAGAAAATTAAATATAAGACCATACATATATTTTAAATAATCACAATACAATAACTATAAATTCATTTCTAAATAAATTTAAAATTACTTGTCAGATAGACATACACTTCTATTTTAATATTTGTTTATATGTAAGATAAAAGGATATTGGCAGTGGTACGACACTTCATCATTAAATATAACAGTAAACGTCTATTTGCTTCTTTGCACTGCACTTTATATCGAACAGCACAACGAATGTTCATCAGCTTATTGAATTTCAATTCCATATTACGTCAAAAAATAAACACAGTTAATACACTTTAAATTTGGAGAAATCACGAAATAAATCACTACTGGCTCTATAACTAAAACTATAAACTATTACAAATTGAATTACCAATTACCGGCAGTTGTATGTATTTTATACAAATTCCATACAGAAAGTTTCTAGCAAAAGATCCTATATTTCCAGTAAAATTATAACACAAACATACTATGTCAATTGCACTTGACACTGACAACTTTCAATCCTAATGAACCTTTTCAATTTAACGGCTATCTCTTTCTATCGCTGCAAATAGTAAGAAAATGGCGCGAACAACTGCCAGTTGGGCTGACAAACGAAACGTCAAAAATATTGCTGTCATTAAAATACCTGTACTCTCAGTGAAAATTTGCATCGTTAGACATTGTAACTTGAATAAAAGCTTTTGTAAGTTATCTGAGATATTCTCACATTTAATGTCTAATTTTTTTAGAAACAAACGCCATAGATTTCAGTTGTTCATACTACGCGCAGATCCCCATTGTGCATATCTTCTATCCCTTTAAATTGAAAAGCTCCATTTTGTTAATATAGTAGATGTTTCCATAATTATAGCATAGCTGGCTAATTTATGAAATTTAATTTCTTTATAATTTTTTAACTTTATATCATTTGCAGTCAAATCGTATAGAGAATAAAAAAATTTTTATGTGGGTAAATCAGGTTGACGAATTATAACCAAAATCTAATCAGCTCTTCATATGGATGTAACGAAGAGATATACGAAAGAATTATAATTTTTGGAATTGTAGTATTAGAGTTATCGCACAGCAAACTTTTGTCATACACTCACACTCACACACACACACACACACACACACACACACACACACACACACACACACACACACACACACACACACACACACGCAAATATATATATATATATATATATATATATATATATATATATATATATATATATATTATTGCATTTAGCTATTATATTTATATAAAAATAAAGGGTTCAAGAAATGCTGGCCACCACACATTCTAAGAATAGACCGAACGAGATCAAGTTATTTATTCATCAATTTTAATCTTACTTTCATAACTTTCTTAATTTTATAGAATTCTAAAAAATTTAAAAAAGGAGTTTTTTTTCATCATTTTTATCTATAGAAAACTAAGAACAGATGTTGAAATTTTTCGCACTCTTTTTTTTAAACTACTTTCAACTGATATATACAAAATGCTCTTTTAGTTAAAGTTATTTACTAAGGCCCGGTATTTTTATCTCTGGTTAAATTGTTTGTTAACTTAACTGTTAGTTAAAACGATATATATATATATATATATATATATATATATATATATATATATATATATATATATATATATATATATATATATATATATATATATATATATATATATCATTATTATTATGGAACAAGTTGAAAACAATAATACATGTCAATTTTTCGACGCAATATTTTTGGTTTTAACTGACAGTCAAGTTAACAGACAGTTTAAATTGCATTATGATGCATTGCGCCCCGCGAAAAATGCACTGCATATAACTATTCCAGTTCCCCCTTCAAAATTCCCCAGTGTTTTATTTTAAATGGAAGAGAAAATTTTTAGTTACCATGCAACAAAATGTATTGGATTTTCCATTTCGCAACAAAAAATCGAAAAATATCCCGTCTATCGTTTCGTCTCTTGTTGGGGTCCTCGTTCCCAGCTCCCAGAACGTCTCAAGGGGTGCGAATGTGTCAGAACAGTTGACGAGAGAGTAGAAAGAAAAAGCGATACTGTTGTTGTCCTTGTCTTTCGCGAGCGAGGACTGGAAGGGGAGGAGAATCGGTCCCCGCCTGCTGAATAGAGAGAACTCAGTTCCAATCCTCACAGTCTCATAGACTGAACAGTGGGCTTCAGTGTGGAAGGCGCTTTTCGTCGAAGCAGGAGAGTTGACGCTCCACGGACGACATTTTCGACAAAGAATTGGATAGAGTAACAATGCAAATATAAGGGAAATAAGTGTATTTTATTTTAAGGACTTTGAAAAGTGTGTAGTGTTTAAACTTTTAGTGTAAAGTGTTTATGAAATATATTTTGGATTGTGTGTTTGTTATTAATTATTAGGCGAGCGTGTTGTTGTTTACCTCGCGAACACAAACAAAGCTTCACTCACACACACTCACTGCGTGACGTCACCATCACGCGCACTCAGTGAGGAGGTTAGTTTCCCTCCCGGCCGCGGTCGGCGCCACAGACCTCTCCCCAATCCATCATGGTCGTTGACGGCCGCGCTCTAGCATTGGTCCACCGCGAGTCACGTGACGCGCTAATAGCGCTCTAGTGGGTGGGCCCTAGTCACGTGGTAGGGGACGAGGAAAAAAACAGCTCGTATGCGATAGCGTAGTGGTCCGGCAACCCCCTCCGATCCTGAGGCTCCCGCAGCCGAGACTATAACCCGCCGACGAAAAATTAATGATCATGAGCTCGTTTTTGATGAACCCCGTCTCGGGCTCTCTTCCGTCGACGTATCAGCATCAGCAGCACCACGCCAGCGGGGCGCCGTTAGTTGTCGACCCCAAGTTTCCACCTAGTGAAGAGTACAGCCAAAACAACTACATCCCATCGCCAGCTGGCGGTGATTTCTTCAGCGGGCATCCACATTTGAACCACCCGCAACATCATCTCCAATATGGGTATCATCCGACGCAACACCATGCCGCTGCTACACCGTACGGCCACGCGGGTAACGCCGGTTACGGAGGGTATGGCTACTACCAACCCCAACATTTGTCTCTGCATCATCAACCTCAACCGCAACCCCAGGCAGTGCCCCGCGAGCCTGTGGGGCATGCCCCCTGTTTGGGGGAGCTCGCCAGTCAACCACCTCCACCACCTCCAACGGCGCCCACGGCCCCGCCGGTTCCGGATCCGGTTTGCAGTCCGGCGGCACAAGACTCTCGGGGGTCGCCACCACAACATGGGGCTCTTCCAGACCTTGGAATGCGGCTGGAGGACCCCGTGTCGGATGAACAAGAGGAGATCGACGAAGAGCAGATGATGGACGGATCACCACTCATGGATGATGATGACGATGAAGATTCCGAATCCGGAGATAGAGTTATCTACCCTTGGATGAAGAAAATTCACGTTGCTGGAGTTGGTGAGTACATTTTACAGTTTTGTTTTTCGTTGCTTGTTTTACTAACCAGTTTTTGTGTTCATCGATTCAAATTTAGCAAAAATATGAGTAAATTTGTTGACGATAGTGTAGGTTATATGGTAACAAATATTCGAAATCTCAGTCATTTGAATGCTTGTAGACTCCGAAAGGCTGAAGAAGGTGTAAGTGTATACCTACTGAAATGTCAATCTTGTAAGAATAAATGCTGCATGACTGAGATATCGAGTATTTGTTAAAAACAAATTTTATAATAATATTAACTAATGTATGGAGAAAACGTATATACCAGACCAGCAAAATGCAATAATATATTCATTTGATTAGGTGGTAAATCTTTTTTGGCTCAAGCTCGCCCATGTATGTATTTTTATTTTACCATCTATATTGGGTAACAACGTTATAATATATTTATTAATCTAATGACTTACTATTCGTTTGCTATTTCCAAAACCATGAAACTTAAAATACGAATAAATATTACTTGTCAACATGGTCTTCTTGGTTTTGCTAATATTTATGGCTCCAATGCAGTAACTTCTTTTTGTTAAAAATTCTAATGTTTATTTACTAAGTGTGACACCGATTTAAAAATATCATATGGTTATACTTAAAATACGAATAAATATTACTTGTCAACATGGTCTTCTTTATTTTGCTAATATTTATGGCTCCAATGCAGTAACTTCTTTTTGTTAAAAATTCTAATGTTTATGTACCAAGTGTGACACTGATTTAAAAATGATATATGGTTATGTATTTATCCAGTGATCCAAACTAATTTTAGGAAAATGTTCACACACTCAGATTTTGTAAAAATGCATCTAAAGGAATCTGATTGCATAAAAATAATTATAAAAGTTTACGTCAAAGTTTTTGATACTATTATTATTATTATGGACCTCGACCGACGGCTCATATCATTAGCATGAAATAAACACGAGATCAAATCAAAACCAAATAATAATAAAAGAAATAAACAACAAACTGTCTGTTTTTGTCTATTTTAATTTTCATTGTTCTTAGTACCTTTGTATTTTGAAACACTAGTTACATCGAAAACTCTCCAATAATATTATAGAACCTACCCGCCTTGAATGCTTTAATAATTTGAAATTATTTTTATGTCTATCAATGTGTCTCATATATTAGTATATTTTAAAAGCCGGAAACTTAAGAATAACGTTAAACACGGATATGTTCTGGTGATTTCGTTGGACAATATTTTGATAAATTTCTATAGTTTTTGAACGCGTCTGAGGCATAATAAAATCATTTCCGCTACCTATTTGATTTTCGGTTCATATTTTACCTAACAAAGATATTTAAAGCATTTAAATTCAAAGGACACTGAGTGTCACTTAAGTTCAAAGGTTTTTCACGAAAAAGTGTTTTGAACGGAACATTAACGATAGCTACAAGTTTTAAGTTCTTACGATACGACCCTTTCTCATAATGAGTCAAAATATTTAATAATAAAAGTACTTATAATTATTTACGTGCTCAACCATTTGCTTAAACTATTTATAGAATATATAGTTTCTGGTATTTCTTGACTGTTGGTATGATGTTAGGGGAAAAACAATTTAGTGGAGATGCAGTCTTTGTAAAATGATTTTATTAGATTATCATTTATTTAACATTAAACGTCGGATTGTTAAATAAACGACCAATTAATAAATTTTACCATGAATGCTATCCAAAATTTTTTTTTTTCTAAAATTTATGGAATGGCCAACAATTTTATCAATTGTCAGATAAAATGTAGTTGTCTCCACACTTTACCTTTTTTAATTGTTCCAATACTTTGTCGTTGCCAATAATTACAAGAAGAAAATGTATCTGGGAACATAATTTTTGAAACATCATACATATTTATTATACCTATAATTATAATAAAGCATATTATGGAAAAATAAATTTAGTCATAAAATGTCTTGAAAATTTTTGAAATTGTTAATCACTCTTTGGATTTACATTTTAACCACGTCTGGAAATTTTATTTTATATTTATTTATACTAGTTTTAAAATATTGGGCTTAGCTCATACAACTGTTTCATGTAAAAATCTTAGGCTCGGTATTTACATATCTGGTTAAACTGCATTAACTTAATAGTTAGTTAAAATGAAAAATATTGCATCGATATTATAAAATAAATAAATACCTAAATAAAATATATCATCACGGCATATTACCCATTGTTGGGTGTGCTAGTCTGCTTTGAACACAAATTTCAGTAATGATGATGACATATTTGTACCGTGCGAGTGTTTACCAGACGTCACCTCACGGGCACTCATTACAAAGGGAATAAGTTGTAAATATTACACATTGGTCTCGTTTTCTATTCGACGTTTTTAGTTCTTAATAGACAGTTAAGTTAATAGATGGTTTAGCGAGAGACGAACATACCGACCCTTAACTCGGACAATATATTTAGCTCTTAGATTCTTTTGAGTTAAATGTTTGAAAAGTACAAAATAGAATACATTAAGCTCTTACCTAAATTTTAAGCCTCAATTTTCGTGACGCCTGGTAAATGCCCGTACGGAGTGGAAAATGAACGTATAATAATCAAAATCAAATTCTTAATTTGTAACTCTAAAAGTGCATTCACAAATGAAAATTGTTTAGATTTATGGTTTATACTTTAGATTTAAAGACTTTGGCTGTATATTATGTAATGACACCATTCACACTTCAAAATTTAGCTCGGAATTTAGGGTCTCTAAAGGTGCATTCACAAATGAAAATTAGGTTTATAGTTTTTGTTTAGGTTTAAGTAAGTCATTCATAAATGTAAGTTTAAATTACCTGAAAATTAGTTTTGATATGCACAGACATCTGTGTAAATGCTTCAAAATCAAAATTAAAATATCGGTAGAGCAGTACTCAACAAGAC
Organism: Harpalus rubripes; assembly: GCA_963082715.1. Classification (NCBI taxonomy): domain Eukaryota; kingdom Metazoa; phylum Arthropoda; class Insecta; order Coleoptera; family Carabidae; genus Harpalus; species Harpalus rubripes. Next base: position 85,586,670 of record OY720449.1, read on the forward strand.
ACCTGTGCGCCGTGAAACTGTCATTCGCTTGGCATTATTGGTGTTATATTTCAGCAATTATGTTATGACAGTTTCCAAGTTTTTCTCGCATTTGTTTAAAAAGCTAAATCCACCAACTGGATACTAAATAAAGATGGGTGTATATATCTATATCATTTTGGACTCGTTCTCATTGGTGAAGTTTGTGACGTCAAACTAAATCATAAACCTAAAGTTTGGACCTTGCAATGTTTAGCTTTATGATTTGGATTTAGAGATACTAAATTCTGAAGTGTGAATGGAGTCATTACATAATATGCGGCCAAAGTCTTTAAATCTAAAATATAAACTGTAAATCTAAACCTAATTTTTATTTGTGAATGCACCTTAAATCCAAATCATAAAGCTAAACATTGCAAGGTCCTAACTTTAGGTTTATGATTTAGTTTGACGTCACAAACTTCACCAATGAGAACGAGTCTGAAATGATATAGATATATACACCCATCTTTATTTAGTATCTTTTTAAACAAATGCGAGAAGAACATGGAGACTGTCATAACTTAATTGCTGAAATATAACCAATAACGCCAAGCGAATGACAGTTTCACGGCGCACAGGTGTCTTGTTGAGTACTGCTCTACCGATATTTTAATCTTGTTTTTGAAGCATTTACATAGATGTATGTACGTATCAAAACTAATTTTCAGGTAATTTAAATTTACATTTATGAATGCCTTACTTATTAAACCTAAACAAAAACCATAAACCTAATTTTCATTTGTGAATGCACCTTAACATTATTTATTCCTTCATTAAATGATAAATTTGGTGATGGCCTTTAAATACGACATTAAATAGTTTCAATGTAATATTTCAAATCTTGTAAACGGTCCCTGTATAAATCAAATCATCTGGTTGTTGTGTGGTTCACACAGCAACCTGAGATAGAATTACACAGTACATTTAGGCCTACAGCAGCGTCAACAATCACAACAAATCGGGAAGCACCCCAAACAAACCACACTTCACATTTATAAAGCACTTAAGGAACTCTAACAGCAGTAAACGTCGCAAAAATAAATTGCATCTCATTTATCTAGTTGGCTCTGGCGGCAAAGCCGAAGGTCGGTGTGACTTAGTGAAGGTTTCATTGGGATGAGACCTTCCCAACGCATAAACAGATAGTGATAATGGGTGTCATCCCTTCGACAGAGTTACAAATCGCTGCTCGTTTATAAATAAAAGGTTATAAATTGCGGTACTCGTGGACATTGTCCCCAGAAGAGCTAGGTAACTGATTGCCGTGTCGCGCTAAGGTGAAATCCGAAGCCTCTGGACCAAAGCTTACCTATGCTAGACCGGGAATCGTGGCCGAATGGCTTTTTGATGGATTACGAATAGGTTTTATCACGAGAAAATGTTATTTTTCTTTTGTCCCTTCCTGGACAAGGAAATCATTTAATACGAAGATATGCCATTTAATAAAATGCTTTCAGATGACTATATCAAAGAGACCGGCAAAAAGATCGCTAAGGAATTGAATTGTACAATCTCTTTAAAAGTCTGGATGTAGGACAAAAAGTCACTTAGCAATTATGATACTGTAAATAAGGAATTGTACTATTTGGGAATTTAATGAATTCAATACTAAAAGAGTATTTTTCTCTAATTGTGTGGGGAATAAATGTTTTCAGATTCAAAATGAGTTTTAGAAAATAGCCAATTCTTGCACTAATGTGGGAAATAGTGAAATCAAGATTTTTGTTTTATTGTCATGAAAGCAATTGAGGAACTTTTAGTAAAAAAACTTTAGTCCATTTCTTTGAATTTGAGATAATCCAATAAAAAACTTTTTAGCCTCTTTACTTTTATATATTTCTATAACTTTATTTATCTCAGAATCATTTTCAAAACTTAGAAAAATATTTATTGGATGTTAAGATATAGAAAAAAATTTGATCTGGCCAGCACATTACCTTCCGTCAGTTCTACGTATTTTTATATAAATAACATATAGCTTTTTGCGATAAATTCTATATTCTAGTACATTACCTTTCCTCAGTTCTATGTATTTTGTACAAATTCCATACAGAAAGTTAGAATTGATTCTATATTTGTAAGTTAGAATTGATTCTATATTTGCAGTAAAATTATAACACAAACATACCATGTCAATCGCACTTGACATTGACATTTGTCTATTAGAATTTTTACCTCCCGCTACCCTTGGAAAGGGAGGTATAGGGATCGTGCTAAAAACCGCATATCAAGATTTTGGTAAATGAGCACGTTTTGAGGTCCCTAGAATTCAATTTTAACATTTACACGATGATGTCTGTGTGTATGTGTGTGTATGTGTGTGTGTATGTATGTGTGTGTGTGTGTGTGTGTGTGTGTATGTGTGTGTATGTATGTGTGGATCATCCACTCTAACTCAAATACTATCATTCAGAAAATTTTGAAACCTTGTATTTCAAACTTTTTCTATAATGGAAAGAGCCCATTAGATTTTGGTGTAAATCTGATAACTGGAAATGGCGCTTTACTAGAAGCTCAAAATAGTTTTTCTCCAAAAAATACTTTTAAATGTTATTTTTCCGATATTAATGTTATTATAAAATTAAAGATTAATAAATTTTCTACAGATTTGCATTAATACTTTATCTATATATTTTATGGATAAATTTATAAAATTATCTATAATTTAAATCCCAGAGACTAGGCTTTAAACAAACAAAACTCCTTGGTTGCGCAGTTATTCAAATGTATGTAATTGACAGATAAATGTTACTGTCAAAGAACTAATCATTTCAAATTAATAATAATAATAATAACGTTTTTAAAAGAAAAAAGTAAACAGAACAATAGGAAAGGAAATCAATACAGTTTCCAGCATATGTAAATATGTAGGTATGTATTTCGATTAATAAAAATTAACGATTCGGAAAAAAGTTTAAGTTAATTCTCATTTTTGGATTAGTGAATTCTATTTTATCCCGGTATTTAAAATTCAATCTTCATTTTATTATCAAAAAAGGTAGTTACTTGGATTAGATTAGACTATATTTTAAGATATAAACTGCTAAAATTAGAGTAAAATTCGCTAATCCAATAATAAGGATTAGCTTAATCTTTTTTGTGACTCGGACGGTAATAGCGGGAGGTATTGTGTTGGCCACACCAAATTTTTTATTTGATGAATGTTTAATTTCTAAAAGTAATTATCATTTACTTTTAAATATTTCAATAATTGCATGCGAGGCAAACAAAGACACTTTTATTCCGAGTGACAAATTAAATTTTTTTCAAGCGCACTACTTTTCTTTTTATTCGCTAATTCTATGTAGTTTCTATGGATATTTATTTATGTAATTTATACGCCGTCGGCGTAGAAATTAGCTATATCTACTCCGGCGGCGTAGAAATTAACTTTTCTTTTGGCGTAGAACTGAAACTTCTACCTTGTGAATCAAGTCACAAAAATGCCATTTCTACGACGTTTGAAAAAAATGTTATTTATCATAGTTTTTTCAAGAAAAACTGTTAAAATCTTCAAATGTGGGTACTTCCGGTTGACCAATTATAACCAAAATCTAATTATATATATATATATATATATATATATATATATATATATATATATATATATATATAATAAATATTTAATGAATAAATATATATATATATATATATATATATATAATAAATATTTAATGAATAAAAAGTTTCACCTCGAATTTCACCATGTAGGAATTAAAGATATTATTTATTTGTTTACATTTCCCAAAAGTATGTCTTACCGACATCTCGGAAAATAGCAGATTAGCATACCTAGCAATAGGTAATATGCTTTCATATTTATTTTATGTACGTATAAATAAGATGTAACTACAGGAATAAAATTCTAACAAAATGACAATATACAAAATCGAAGCGTTCATTAATAACTTGCAAACTGCACGCTATAATCACAATGTGGACATATTTAGTTAGCCACATTTGCATGTCAAAGTTAAATACTAAAAAGTGAAATAAATTAATCATACAATCCTGTATATAAAATTACACAGGTAAAACTGTGCCATAATTCCGTATTTACCTATTGTTAGACCATAACATATAATTACATAGAATTAATATACCGAGGTGGTAATATCTCAAACGGTGAATAAATCCTAATGACCCAACGAGAATATATTAAGTTGCCTGTATGGTAAAAATACAAATTCTCTTTCGTTTGGGCGAATCAATGCAAACTAAACACGGAATATGGTAATTACACTGTTTAGTGTTCTTAATTACCCGATGAGGTAATCTAGCTTGCAAATAAGGTGCCTATTAAATAGAATTATCACCAACGGATGAATGTGGAAACCAGTGAATTTTTTCGAGTATTACGAAGCTGTTTTGATGGTTGTTATTGTTATGGTTTGTGTTCTGGCACGGAAATTACTTGTTTGTCCAACGACCACGGAATAGAATGAAATACTCAGAATTGGTTATCTGATGTTTCCAAATTGTATATATTTGAATGTATTTGTTAAGTTTATATTTTAAATTGGATAAATGTTGCTCGCGTTCAACCGGGCTAACGCTAGCTAGCACTAGAGTAGCAAACAAATTGAACGATTTGCTAGAATCTGTCGCTGATCTAGCGTTAGAATAAATAGCCAGTGAGAAATATTTTGCTAAGGCCCGCTCCTAACATCTCTAGTCAAAGTTACCACCTTTGGTTAAAGCAGCGTTTCTTAACCTTTTCAAGGCGCGACCCAAATTTGTCTATTATATTGGTTTCGCGACCCACTGTAAAAAATTATTTAAAAAATAAAACCACGCCTGATTAAAAACAATAATCATAAGTAATATAACAAGTGATATGGACAGTGCCGATTATTTTTTGACATTAATTTTAATGAGTTGTATTTCCTATTGCCATAACAACGATTCAAAATTATGTCAAAAAAATAATTTGGCAATGGTCATGTCACGAGTTGTATTTTGCGTGAGAATTTAACAAGCAAATGATACTCAATAAAAATAGTATTTATTTATTACAACATACATAGCTACTACAAATTAAAGATTACCACAATTAAAATTTTGTACATTGAAAGTACATTGGAAGAACATCGATTGTTCACTTGATTCAGATCTCATATTGGTGGTGTTGATATGAGATCCAGAATTCACGTTAGTGGTATTGCTGCTGTTGCTGATTCTGCTTAGGATTTCTTCATGTCTTTTGGATTGCATGTTTAAATATGGCTTGAGAGAATTTGAACTAGTGTGTCCTGTTATTTTCATAAGTTCCTGTTCAGTAATTTCAGATTGGGCAAGGTGCGTAACTGCTGAAGATCGATGACTATGATTGGTAAATTTCTTGTTTTTAGTGTCTAAACCAATTTGTGTTGCAGTTTGCTGTGTCCATTTTGACATTGTATTAATACCAATGGGGCAATTCTTATACCAGCCTGCATCATGAGTTAACTTCCACTTGTGATTTGGCGTTAAAAACAGACGATCAGTTGTTATATGGTTAGGACGTTTATCCAGCATTTTATAAAATAATCGCACAGGACAAATATCTGAATTTGTTTTATTACTAATGAACCACTTACTTTCTGAACATGATTTTGATCCTCCTTGTTTCGTTTTCGTAAAGATAGGGTTATATTCTATACGGCCCGTTTGGTTTCCAAAATTATCTTTTTCAATAACAAAATATTGAACCTTTGCATTAACACCTTCGTTGCCCCTCCACGCTAACTCTTTAGCTGCAATGAAATAGAATTTTTTTTGTAGGCCTTCCGAATTGTCTTCCGACCAATAGGGTTGTAACTGAAAATGTTCTTCAGGAGTGAAAGCATCAGAACTTTTTTTCTATTATCAATATCTCGTTGAAGTTCTTTTCGTTTTGTATCTCTAGCTTGACGGGCAGGTAAAAATTCCAAATCCGAAAAAGGATCTATTTTTACATTATAATCCTTGAAAAAATTTTCTTGCAACATTTTTGCAGTGACATTCCAATTAAACTTAATTACATTTTTTTTATATTCTGTACCATCCTTCTTCTTCATGTTATAAGCATAATCTCTAAGCATGTTGCAAAGCTGAATACGGGTTGTACCTTCTTCTAATGTATAATTTCTTTGTTTGCAGAAATCCATAAATTGTCCCCAAGCATATTTCTTCGCCTTTTTAGTATTTTTTGGGATATTTTCTTCAATTTTGTTAGTTATCTCTATTGTAGATACATTTCCCCATCTGCAATTTTCCATTTTACACGAGTTTACACAGTTTTTCTTTCTGACGTTTAAAAAACAATTGTCAATATAGCTTTCATTTACATGACAACTAGGATTTTTATTTACAGTGAAGTATAATCGCTTATTAATTTTCACTAGTGATTACAATCGGTAAAGCTTGTCGTTCATTGGCTTAATTTGAAACAAATTCGTGATTTTATTGGTTGCCACGTATGTGCGTTAAATTCTCTATTTATGAAAATAAGAAAATAAATACATACTGTACTTCGTTTCACGTAAGAGAATAGTGATGTGAAGGTAAGTGCAGTTTGATTTTGTTTTTTGATTGGAGAATGTCCCGATATTATCTAATCAAACAACAATATCAAACTGCAACTATCTTCCCATCACTATTTTCTTCCGTGAAACGAAGTATAATATATAACAAACAAATAGATTTTTTATAAACAAAATAATATAACTTTAACACCATAATAAGATCAACAATTTCAAATAAAACTAAAATTGTTACACTTTGGTACATGAATTTGATAAAGTTTTAATGCTGTCTGGTAGTCAAATGTCCGAAACATAAATATTAACTCTCCATATTTGTCCAATTTGAATTTCGAACATGATTGAAATGCATTTCTTTAAAATTTTGAATGTTCTTCAAATCGAGGCGGTTCCTACAACCTTAGTTTTAGTAATTAAAAGAGCACAAAAACCAGATTCGATAAGATAGGTAATAAAGGTAAAGTCACTCTAGTGTTATTAGCAGTAACAATAATTCTACATTGTATTGATAACATTAGTAACATTTTAGTGAAATTTTGTATACGTTTTAGAAAAATATGATTGATATTTAGTAATTAAAATTATAAAATTCTGAATAGTATGCGCGACCCACTCAAACCCCTTCGCAACCCAAATTTGGGTAGCTACCCATAGGTTAAAAACGCTGGGTTATAGCTAACTAGAAATTAAAAATGTTGTTCGCAACGATTCTTTCTTTCGTAGTTAAGTATTCGTTATATAGAACATACTACAGTAACAAATTGTCAAAATACAAAGAAGTATATTCTCTATCAGTTCAATATAATATTAGATTCTTTTAAAAATAAAGTCATTGAGTTTTCAGTACTAGACAGCAAGAAATGTCAGTTAATACATACATATATAAAATCACGCATTTCCCACTTAGTGGGTTAGCAAAAACCCGAAACAATAATAATAACATCAACCACAAAAATAATCGCTCTCTATTTCAATAACATTCTTACTAACCTGACATCATACAACAAATATTCCTCACTCTTATACCCAGTTTTATAAAAGATGGATAAGTAAATTACTAGCAAAGTAAAATTTACTCTTAAAGGAAAATAGTTTATTCCAGAGATTTTCATTTTATAAAGCAAGAATAAAAATACTAGCTAAGTAAATCTAGAGAATAAATTACTCCACCGATTTTCGAGGAAGTGAATTTTATTCTGTAGAATAAACTTGACACATCAACATTAATTAAATTAAATTCATTATAAATTTCATCTCGTATTATTTTTATATTTATTTATTTATTTATTTCTATCCAATATATTTGCCTTATATATTTCTGTGTAATTTTTTCCCCGTTTTCTCTTTTTTCCATGTTAGTTGACACCTGGCACTTTATGACACACTTTATTTTCTATTTTGACTTTTGGATTTATTTTGTGTCAGGAACAGAATACAATATTATTAAAACATTCTACGGCACATTACTTGGAATAGGACCTCTTCCGTTGGGGATTAACATTATCGTCAGTAGTGGTTTTAAGGGATACCGTCTAGTAATGTTTTATCCTGGTTTTATCAATCTCTCTTATGCTCCAGTAGTGAAAAGATTAGCCGGTATAAGAAACCGTAGCCTGAGTGTACTAAGGTATTCACACACTCTTCATGGAGACTTTTTTCCTTGTCTCCAGTTAAAATTGTAATTGCAAATTCATAAAAAATTAAAATTTTATTATCACTCTAGCCTATAGGTTCTTAATATAGTGAAAAAGAATATTAAATGTATATAATTATAGAAAATATTAAAATATTTGTATGCAAAAATCACAAAATAATGACAGATGTCATGTCTTTGTCGGTAAATCACTAGGATAAAATCTTTACTCTGCAAATAGTTATTTGACTCTGTAACTTGTTTTATAAAACAGACATTTTTAATTATTCGTCGATTAAATTTACTTTCAAAGTAATAACTCAGCAGTTTATTCGATGTTTATAAAATCGGGCAATAACATATTAAAGTGACCAATTTTTTGTAGCGAAATACCGCAACCGGACCACAATAATAGTTACGAAACATTCATCCTTCGCATTCAAACACGCTCTTCTTCTCTTCCCACTCGGAAACTTTATCTCTTTTAACACCTTATCAATCACATCCATCCACTTACACACTGGACGGCCAGGCAATCGAACACCCTCAATTTCACCAAGATATATACGCTTTACAAGCCGTTCACTCATCATTCTCTCCACATGACCAAACCATCTCAACTGGCTCATTCCTCTTAACAACATTCTTCCTAACCTTACATTCTTCATACGCCAAATTATTCCTCACGCGATCCCGTATTACATATTCACATACACCACGTAAATACCTCATTTCCACGGCAGCCACTCTCTTTTTATGCTTTCCCGTCCATGCCCAACATTCGCTTCCATAAATCAAAGCAGGCACTAGCACCCCACTATACACACTTAAACGAGTATTACCTAACACCCCCCCCCCCCACTCACTCTCCTTTCAATTTCTCTATCAATTCGACCATCCCTTAACATCATGCTACCCAAATATACAAAATCATTCACTTGCTCCAGTTTTACTCCATCCACCAACACATTGCACACAGTCACCAATATACTCCTTTCAAAAACTAACACCTTGGATTTATCAACATTCAACTCCAGATTCATACTTCTTTTAACTACATGTATTCTCTCTATCATTCTTCTGAGTTGCTCTTCATTTTCACCTAAAACAACTACATGATCCGCATACGCTAACGCAGGCACAATACTTTCACCAATTTGTACACCATCCATTTCACTCAATGCTCTTTGCAACAACACATCTATATACAAGTTAAACAACCACGGAGACATACCACAGCCCTGTTTCACACCAACATTTATACGAAACCAATCACTCAACCTACCATCTATTCTTACAGCATCCTCACTGCTCTCTTACAATAATAATAATAATAATCTGATATGTTTTACTTTAACTTGCTTTGGTCTCAGTTCAACAAAATACATACCTTCTTTAAACGCGAGATTTACGGACTTCGCTTGAACTATAAAACTTAGCTTATAGCCTTAGGTTAAAAGAGTTTTGTAAAGTCCAACCAAGCTTCGATTTCATCCAAAAATCTTCTTATATTGCCTTTTGAATCCGATAACCTTAATAATAATATTAGTGCTGATTGTAAAATTTAAAGATTTTCAAATCACATTATTATTCATGATAAATATTCCATTGACAGTAAATCAAAGTTCACCCCATAATTTGAACTGTCAACATATGTAAATAAATTACAGTTATTTAAATGAAAATAAATACAAATATCCGTGAACAGCAACAGCAGCATGATATTCAGAAATACTAAATGACAAGTGAACATCTGAGCGGACAACCATAGCCAACTCAGTGCAGTGGCAGTGAGTTGTTAAGCAGGAAACACTTGTAAAAAAGAGAGACACTCAATTATTTTATTGAAGTCATTTTATCAAGCATTTTATTCTATGCTTGAATAATGAATACGTTTATGTTGGTTTTAAAACGATGTTGTTTTACGCTTAAATCGCCTTAAAAATGGAATTTGAATGTTTTTCTAATGATCACTTGAACGGTTCTTGTTTTTACCAAAAACTATAGCAATTGAATTAACGTTTTTATTGTCAGTTTTTTGTTTGTTAAATCTTTAGTTGTATATATCAATTTTCAATTTTATTATTTAAATAACAAAACAAAAATTTTTATGTGGCCAGCACATTACCTTCCGTCAGTTCCAGGGATTTTGTACTAATTTCATACAGAAAGTTCCTTACAAAATATTCTATTTCTTGTACATTACTTGCCGGCAGTTGTATGTATTTTATACAAATTCCATACAAAAAGTTTCTGGCAAAAGATCCTATGTTTCCAGTAAAACACAAACATACTCTGTCAATTGCACTTGAAATTGACATCTTCCAATCAGAATTTTCTTAATATAGTAGCTGTTTCCATAGTTATAGCATAATTTTTAACTCCATATCCATTTAATATGGAGTATAAAATGAAGACAAATCGTATAGAGAATAAATTATTCTTTAATATTTATAATAATATTAAATGTGAAAAAATGTTATTTATCATTGTTTTTTTCACGTAAAACTGTTAAAATCTACAAATGTGGGTACTTCCGGTTGACCAATTATAACCAAAATCTAATCTGCTCTTCATATGAAGAGAAATACGAAAGAATGATATTTAACGTCGTTTTTTTAAGAAAAACTGGTAAAATCTTCAAATGAGGGTACCTCCGGATGACGAATTATAACCAAATTCTAATCAGCTCTTCATATGGATGTAACGAAGAAGAATACGAAAGAATTATAATTTTTGGAATTGTGATACTAGAGTTATCGCAGGCATACATACATACATAAATATATACAGACTCACACATACAGACATAATCGTGAAAATAGTAAAATCGCATTCTAGGGACCCTAAAACGTGCTTATTCATTAAAAACTCACTGCTGATTTTTTTGAACAAAGACAATGTCTTCCTTACCTAAAGGTGACGGTAGGTAAAAATAACTGGAATAATGGCAAAAAGATATATATGGAGTGAAGTAGATCTGTCACACCAGCCAAACGCGCATGCGCCGTAACTGTTTTCAAATCAATCTGAAAACCTGTTTTGAAAATTGCATATAAACAGTTTCGCGTAATTTTGAATGAAAACTTAAACCATTTTTAAAACTGCACGTAAAAAATAAAAAAATAAATATATCATCATGGCATATTACCCATTGCTGGGTGTGCCAATCTGCTTTGTACGCAGATATCTGTAATGATGATGACATATTTGTACCGTGCGGGCGTTTACCAGGTGTCACCTCACAGGCACTCATTGCTGGCGTGAAGACTGCACCACAGGGGTCAATTTTATGCCATTTAAAATTCATGGTCTCATGGCCTTGAGTGTCTGGTCGCGAATCTGGGAAACCGGGTTCGATCCCGACCGACGCCAAATATTTCGAAACTGCACGTAAACGTAGTATATGTTATATTAGGTATGCCCAAACTAAATTAATTGTATTTTATATAGATTTAAACGGAACGCATATATTAGACAGTGATTCGTGCTAACTTTCTTTCTGTAGCCCATCATTTGTGTCCCGAAATGTAGACAAACCAAGCATTCAGTCATCCTGTGGAATTTTCATGACATATCCGGTGAAAAACTTAATATTTTGAGTATGAGCTGCAAAATACGAATAGTTTTTTGTTGGACAAAGACCGAAATCATATAATATTTGTGCGTTAAATTATGTTACGATTTCTATTAAAAATAAATAAAATTTGGTCTTTGGAAGTTTAAAATCCGCAACGAGTTTTTCGCTTACTATATATGTTTTCTATTTTGTTGGAACCAAACATATCTATACCAAACCTGTCGTATATATTTGTTCTTCTACACTCTCCACGCCAACAATGAGTACCTGTGAGGTGACGCCTTGTAAACACCCGCACGTGATGATTTATTTATTATTTACTTCTTTATATATATTTTTTTCTAAATTTATCTTCTACTTTTTACTTATTTAATGTTTACCCCAAAACATAATTTCATAAAACTTATTTAAATCGATGAGGTTTTATTTTTTGTCAATATATTTCTTTCGTTTAGGAATTCTTTCCCGTGTCATCTTCAAAATGATTTTCGCAAATCTTACATAAATTGTGCATCTTTACCGCATAGCCGTATTTATATCTACCACCGCGACGGTTTTTCCGAGTTTGGCACATTTCCAATGAATAATTAAAGTTTGTAAGTGTTGGTTGGAACAAAAGACCAGCATGTCTCCGTGATGACAGCGTCAGCATTTCGTACACTTTCATTTCATTTCTTTGACATGCGACGTCAACGTCGCTCGATTCTTTCCGACCCGCATGTCAGCTGACGTCAATTTTTTAGGAATATCATGAACGTGGCATAATTACACACTGGCATTTAACCAAATTCCTTTGATCAACATTCCAGCTTAATAGAAATGGAGGACCCATTAAGGCTTACGAACGGAATAAGTTATAGCTGATATTGAAAGTTATTGAAAAAGCTGGTATTACTAATAATGAATGAATTTGTATTTGGAAAATTGATAAGATTTGAAGAGATATATAAAGTATTTTTGATCCTTCCTTTCCAGCTCTTTCTGATCTTTTGCCATCCTTTCATTTTTTATCTCTTTTATTTCCAAGGCCTGCTATTCTGCCTGCTGTCTTTTTCTTCCCCACTTTTGTTCATACTTCTAGTTCCTACTCCTTTTCTTACTAAACTGTTTTGATCAATCATTATGTATCTTTACTCCGTACCATTCCTGTTGCTTCTATTCTATTTTGGTTACTATATTTTGTAAAACATCGCTAAGGCAGCGAAGGCTTGACAGTCTGGCCGCGTTTTATAAATAAATACAAGTTGAAACTTTAAGACCTCATTATTCTTCCTACGAAAAATTGTATTAAATAACAGTCCTGCTATGTGTGATTTTGCATTGTCATGTTATATTTCCCAAATTCCTTTGATTACACTACACCCCATTCTACAGCCCGAGAGCATAATAGCTACCCTGTGATGGGTTATTGAGCATTTGTGCGAACTTGTCAAAATCGCTAGGCCTGTGATCACGTATGATAAATATCTAGTGTTAATGTGTAGGCCTAGCTTACATTACGCATTACACACTGTGTTCTGTTGTACTATTCCCACAATGCCATGAGAATTAGATAAATTATTGACAAGGTGGTATTATTTAATTATTACTGCCGAGTCTATTGTTATACCCAGGTTTATCTATACATGATGTATTACATATCGCACTAGAATTATGATATTAAATATTATTCACAATTCATGCACATTCCAAATATCTGATGTTTGAGTTTTTACAACAGATATTTTCAACAAACATATAAAGATATAGATTAAAATATAGATTTTCAACCTACAAAAACTCAGTATGTCATTCAAGTATTCCGCCATTTAATATTGAGTTACATCGCCTTTATTAGTAATACCAGCTTCAATTCTCAGCATGCCCTGTATATTTTCCTGTATAAAGTCCAACGACTAGTTTTTAACCAATCATAATTGAAAACACTTTGAAATTCAACCAATGGGAACAGTATTATACTGATAAAACACCGTTACTCCGTTAATTTCCGCTACCAAGTAAATAATGCAAATCTGTAGAAAATTTGATAACCTTTTTTTTATAATTTGACGACATCACCAGTCTATGTTTTTGATTATGTATCATTATTATTTTACAAATCTGAAATTTTAAAATAACTTAAACTGTAAGTAATTTAGTAGTAAAGATTCTTTAAGAATTTTAATAGTTTGTTTCAAATTTTAACTGAATATTAAGGAGGCATGTACATTAATTTAAATAGTTTCTGTTCTGTTCTGTTATTTTTCATCTTTATATACATTAATTTAAATAGTTTCTGTTTCAAATTTTAACTGAATATTAAGGAGGCCATATACTTTTATATCCAGTAAAGAAATTGGGGTGACAAGCCGTAGGGCCAGAGTAGTACATTATATTTCATCTCTATGTACATTAATTTAAATAGTTTCTGTTCTGTTCTGTTATTTTTCATCTTTATATACATTAATTTAAATAGTTTCTGTTTCAAATTTTAACTGAATATTAAAGAGGCCATATACTTTTATATCCAGTAAAGAAATTGGGGTTACAAGCCGTAGGGTAAGAGTAGTACATTATTTTTCATCTTTATGTACATGAATTTAAATAGTTTCTGTTCTGTTCTGTTATTTTTCATCTTTATGTACATTAATTTAAATAGTTTCTGTTTCAAATTTTAACTGAATATTAAGGAGGCCTTATACTTTTATATCCAGTAAAAAAATTGGGGGGGTCAAGTACTGCGTTACGTAATATAAGGGGGGGGTTATGTTTGCGTTACGGGTGCGTTACAAAGGGGGGAGGGGGTATAAAAAATTTCCTAATTTTTCGTTACATAATTTGAGGACAGCCCTTTAACCAAATATTTGTACCCATAAATGTTTTTCAGAACCCTGAGGATGGTCAATTTGTGACCGAAACGTCGGTGTTGTTTATTGTTAATGTATCAATAAATAATTTGCTCTTCAAGGACTGGTTCTCTATTAATTCACCTCTCCAAATCTATATCAACAGTCGATTAAAACTTATTGCAATATTTTTTTATAATAACATTAATCTGGAAAAAATAACACTTTAAGGTATTTTTCGAAGAAAAACTATTTTGAGCATCAAGTAAAATGCCATTTCCGGTTATCCGATCTCTTTCAATATTAGAAAAGGTCGAAATACAAGTTTTCAAAATTTTCTGAATGATTGTATTTGAGCTAGGGCGTAAACAAGAACCATACACACATGCACATACACACAGACATCTTCGTGAAAATGTTAAAATTGGATTCTACGGACCTTCAAACGTGGTCATTTGCCAAAATCTCGATATGCGATTTTTAGCACGATCCCTATACCTCTCTTACCAAGGGCAGCGGGAGGTAAAAATAAAATTAAATTTCTCGAAATGATATTTGAAAAAAATAAACTTTATTCATAACAATTGTATGTGAATCTCAAAGACTACTAATTTCTTAAATTCATACAAATTATGCAATAAGGGACTACAGCGCAATTGATTTGAGAAATTAATAATGCATATTAATAAATAAATAAAACGATATAATTGAAATACTTCGGATACAAGCGGATTTTTGTTATAGCAGCTCGTCACTCATATGAATTTCATATATATATTTTGATTGGCGTCTCAAAGACGGCCTATAAATATATAACGAATACCCAATTAGGGGAGGAGTCTACTACCAATGGAAGCAGAGAAATTCAAATAGTGGAGGCGTGGCTATCAATCCAGTAGTGCAATTCTCAAACAGTTTTTATTTGAATATAAATATTTTGCATTAAACTTAATAATTTAAATACATTGCCAATTATAATTCATGTAGACTTGTACAGTATAATAATATTCATTTATTTTTATAAATATAATTTAGAAATAGCATATATTTCAAGAACATTTAGGTCCACGAAGAAAATAGTGTGATATAAAAACATTCTTAACGTCACATCTATATTTTCAAATTTCGGAGGACTATAACTCGCTTATTAATAGGAATTTTTCACCAGATTTTCAACGACAGTCTTAGTTTTACTTATACGTTCAGATGAAATTATATTTTAAAAATGGTGGAATCCCCTATTGTCAAAATTTTTGTGATGTTTCTCAATGAAGAGATGAATAGTAATATACACCTCAGGAGAGAATGCTATTTTTCCCTCGGTATATTTTATCAAATTGTACCTCGAGATAAGTTATACATTTCTCTCCCTTTATGTAGATATACATAATTACCTACTATCATTTGTCATAATTTTGAAACAAAGCAAACTTATTGAAAGATACCAAATTATATTTTTTCACTATTTTGTAATTACAAATATATGATGCAACAAATATAACTGTCAAATTCTCAGTTCATTTTAAGTAAAATACTCAATTGGTCATTCTTAAAACTATGCCATATACTATCCAACCATCCACACATTCAAATATAATGTATGAAATGACTCGTCATATAAACAAATGACCTTATCCACGTGCCGTTCACGTGTATTGCGGTAGGTCTGGTGTGTAACTGTTGCTTCTTCTTACAAATGGGCTTTGAGCGCCTCGGTTTGGTAGGTAATTTATGGCCATCCATTTATTTAACACTTGCCTTCAGCTCAAGTGCCGCGGAACGCAACGCAGACCTCCAGATTGTTTTTGTCTGCAATAGGTAAACAAAATGATTTCCTTTTCACTATTTACACCCAGGGAGAATACCTCGTTATTGTAGTCATTTTTCAATGCTATCTGCGAGGGTTATCGAATATGCCAGGTACTTGTTACAATCAGTTGTTAGGGGTGCTTTAAAATGCGCTTATGTGCGTGCATGAGCATTTTTTCTAAGGTGCATAATTTCAAAATTAATGAAAACGTAAATTATATATGAAGTTTAATACTAAAATAATCTGATGTGGCCAGCATATTACCTTCCGTCAATTCTATGTATTTTGTACAAATTCCACACAGATAGTTCATTGGAAATGATACTATATTTCGATTAAAATTATAACAGGAACTTCTTTAGTTTTTCTCATCATTCGTTAGGGGTCGCTGTTCTTCATTTTTTTCCACTCATTTCTATTTTGCGTGTTCTCCTTATTCAATTCCTTTTCTTTTATCTGCAATACAATCCTTCCATCTTCTCTTTGGTCTTCCTCTGTTTCATGTACCCTTGATTATTAAGCTGTTTATTTTTCTTCCAATATATTCTTCATCTTTCCTCATGGCATGTCCATACCAATGTAATCGCCTCTCTTGCATGTATCTCTCTAGAAAATTCTATCACTCGAACCAAATCCCTTATCCTCGCATTCCTTACATTATCTTTTCGTGTTCTACGAACATACTATGTAAATTGCACTTGACACTGACATCTATCAATTAGAATTATTTGTATATATCAGCATTTTCCATTGTTATAGCATAGCTGGCTGATTCATGAAATTTAATATCTTTATAATTTCTTTGCACGATCGGGTTATTTTTTATATTTACCGATAGTGCTTCCAAGACAGTAGGTCTTATTTACAAATTACTGAACGGTAAGTGATGTGACTCACGTCGGTAAGTGATGTGCTTCACTTACCGTTCAGGAGACGAGACGGTATATAAATAAAACAAAAATCAAAGCTTACATGACATGACAAATAAATTTTTTTAATATGTCAAAATAATTTTCAAATCTTATTTTTCTTTTAAATTTTGTGCGTCGATCGTGCAAAAAATAGTATAAGCATCACGAACGTTAAGGAATTACGGATCTCAGACAAAATTGGGAACTTTGCTTCGCTCAGTCCCCAAACATTGTCTTCGGTCGGTAAACTGTCTTTACCGTTCTTAATACTTAATACGAGGTGGAATCCAAAATTTTCGGGACTGGTGCTGCCATCTGGAAAGTAGGAGTAGTTCATTTTTGCACTGTTAGGTGGCGAGAGCTGCATATCTGATGAGTAAGTGTGCGGAGTGGCATTCAGCTGGGAGGACGTGTTGCGTGTCCACAGTGATTTTTGTAATACTCTGTGTTTGGTGTGTGGCGATTTTACGATGGATCCACGAACAGAACAGCGCGTGTTTATCAAATTCTGTGCGAATCTCGGGAAAAGTGCTACGGAGACCAATTCAACAAGTGTTTGGGGGACAAAGCATGAGCCGTACGCGTGTGTTTTAGTGCCATGCTCGGTTCAGGGCCGGCCGTACAGACGTCGCAGATGATGCTCACACTGGAAGGACCGTTAGCCGCACAATACCAGACATTGTTGCCAAACTTCATCAATTGGTTCGTGAGGATCGACGTCGAACCATTCAAGACCTTGCGGATGAAGTGGGTATTGGTTATGGGACATGTCAATGAATGTTGACTGATGAATTGGGCGTCAAGGGAACTGGCTGCTGCATCACGACAACGCGCCCTGTCACACGTCCTTGCTTACCAGGACCTTTTTGGCAAAAAACAACATGGCGGTTGTATCCCACCCACCGTACTCGCCAGATTTGACACCTTGCGACTTTGCGCTATTCCCAAAACTGAAACTCAAGTTGAAAGGCCGTCAATTCGACACTCTAGAGAGGATTCAAGAAGCATCGCTAGCGGTGATAAACACCCTCAAAGAATAGGACTTCCAGAAAA
Organism: Harpalus rubripes; assembly: GCA_963082715.1. Taxonomy (NCBI): domain Eukaryota; kingdom Metazoa; phylum Arthropoda; class Insecta; order Coleoptera; family Carabidae; genus Harpalus; species Harpalus rubripes. The sequence continues at coordinate 85,605,006 of OY720449.1, forward strand.
TGTTTGACCAGTGGCAGAAGCGCTGGGACCGGTGTGTACGTGCGGATGGGAACTACTTCGAGGGTGATGGTGACCATTAGTCCAAAGATAAGGTTTTCAACAGATGACAGCACCAGTCCCGAAAATTTTGGATAGCACCTCGTATACTATTATTACCTTCAATCATACCGCGCGTGTGTGTATGTATGTGTGTGTATGTATGTGTATGTGTGTGTGTGTGCGTGTGTGTGTGTGTGCGTGCGTGTGTGTGTGCGTGTGAGTGACGATTTTTTCTCCGTCGATAACTCCAACACTACAATTCTAAAAATTATAATTCTTTCGTATTCCTCTTTGTTACATCCATATGAAGATTAGATTTTGGTTATAATTGGTCGACCGGACATACCCTCATTTGCCGATTTTAATAGTTTTTCTTGAAAAAACGCTGTTAAATATCATTTTTTCACATTTAATGTTATTATAAATATTAAAGAATATTTTATTCTCTATACGATTTGATTACATTTTATACTTCATATTCAATGGATATTGAGTTAAAAAATTATAAAGAATTTAAATTTCATAAAGCAGTCAGCTATGCAATAACACTAGAAACAGTTGCTATAAATAAAAAAGTCTGATAGACAAATGTCAATGTCAAGTGCGATTGGCATAGTGTGTTTGTGTTATAATTTTACTGCAAATATGGAATCAATTCTGTTAGGCCGAGAACTTTTCATCTTACCCTCGTATTAAAATTTAATTAAGCTTCTTAGTGATTAAAAATTAGAAAACAGCTTTTCATAAGCTTATAGGTTTAACAAAATTTTATAGATACGGTACAGTACTTTATCTAACTTACACATTACATTATTTTGCAAAATGCTTTATAATTTCATTTAAATTACTGTAATATTACAGACATATTACATCGTAAATAATATTTGCATATAGCTTAAGCTCAGGTTATACCAAGCATAGCATATAAATTAAGTTTTTTATATATGATACTTGTGTTCCACTATTAATATTATTATTGTGGTCTATAGTAATTCAAAAAGTCATTAGAAGTAAATTACCATTATTTTATAACGCAGTAAACTTCATTGCTCTGATATAAATATTTTTTTCTTTCACTACAACAGTATCAGATTGCATATAATTCATAAAAACTTGAAACATATACGTGTAAAATAACTTACAATTTAAATAAAACTAGTTCATGCATATTGTGATTAATATTAATTACGCAATTACAATCGAGATGTAATTATCGAGATAAGATGCTTTTTCATCTTGATCAAGAGTGCATATGTATATGTATGCATGCATGTAGGAACTGAATAATATTTACCGTTATCCATTGTTTGGATTCTGTGAAAATCTGTGAATTAAATAAATTCATTGAATGTTTACAGGTAGTTAAATATTTTTCGAAGATGATAACAAATAACGTGTTTAAAGTAGGATACGCTAGACATGTATTTTCCATTAGTTAAAAGTTAAAATTTTAACAGGCACAACAATTATTTGTTTCGAATTTCTTTATCTCGTTTAACAAGAAGTGTTTACTAAGTGAAATTTCAAAATCAATCAATAGTTAAGGTACATTCACAAATGAAAATTAGGTTTAGATTTATGGTTTATATTTTAGATTTAAAGACTTTGGCCGCATATAATGTAATGACTCTATTCACACTTCAGAATTTAGTGTCTCTAAATCCAAATCATAAAGCTAAACATTGCAAGGTCCAAACTTTAGGTTTATGATTTAGTTTGACGTCACAAACTTCACCAATGAGAACGAGTCTGAAACGATATAGATATATACACCCATCTTTATTTAATATTCACTTGGTGGATTTGGCTTTTTAAACATGCGAGATGAACATGGAGACTGTCAAAACTTGATTGCTGAAATATAACCAATAACGCCAAGTGAATGACAGTTTCACGGCACACAGGTGTCTTGTTAAGTACTGCTCTACCGATATTTTAATCTTGTTTTTGAAGTATCGAGATGTACATACCAAAACTAAATTACAGTTAATTTAAACATACATTTATGAATGACATACTTAAAACTAAACAAAAACCATAAACCTAATTTTCATTTATGAATGTACCTTAAGTGTCATAGAAAATGGTTATTGTAATATTTAATGCAGTTATCTACAAAACATTAAATTGTGTATATTATTAATGGATAACTATAACATACTGTAACGTTTTTATTTATTTGGGTGAACTGTAAAAATCAAAGAATTATTATAAATTAAAATAAATGTTTATTAAACGATATATTAAAAAGATGGTAACAATGACAATTACTAATATTAAACAAATATTAAATACTAATTAAGACTAAGAAAATAATTAACTAGTTATACACTAAGATTATTTATTTATTAAACAACGCACTATTTATTTATACGATGTTACTAATTATTAATATCACTATTTATTTATATTACGTTCAACTGTCCGACCTACCGACCGACCTCTACAGCTCTCAACTGACTCAACAGGGTCTGTATATTTAACTGCCCGGCCAAATTCACTCCTTTCACGTAACTATCTATTTATGTAACTAACTCACTGTCTATCTGACGGACTAACTGTTCTAACTTCCACAGCTTCAGTATCACCGACTATCTGTATGCCACAACTCTTCAACACCACTGCCGAGTATCCACTTCCACTCGTCGTTACTGTCCCCGTATACTCTAGCTAGTGATTCACCAAGCCAAGCTACTTGGCTTGAAATGAAAAAGCTTGGCTTGGCTTGAAACTTCAAGCCTTTTTTAATGTTAGGCTTGGCTTGGCTTGGGCTTGATGGAAACAAAGCTTGGCTTGGCTTGAAAACTTCAAGCTTTATTTATTTTAGGCTTGGCTTGATTTTCAAGCCTTATCAAGCTTTTTCAAGCCTTTTCAAGCTATTTCAAGCTTTTTCAAGCTTTCAAGCTTTATAAATGCTCATGCGCACAGTAGGTATATAGGTCTTGAAAACCAGTAGTAGTTGTTCGGTATCAAGATTTTAATACAAATATTCGATGTGAATTTAATTCAATATACCGATATACCGATATATCGATGTATTGGAATATTGATGTATCAATATATCGATGTTATGTTGATGTTTCATTATATCGTAAAAATGTACAAATCACGTTTTGTTTTACATAAATTTATTGTGGTACAATTGAAAAATATCTTCTTATGCGTAAAGAAAACAAAACGATAAAATAAAATTTATGAAACTTACACCAAGTGTTTTTTCTTTATAATTATTAAAATATAAAATATTGAAATGTATATTTTATTCATTTATTTTATTTTTAAGAGTAAACAATCAGCATAAATTTATTATCTTTTATTAAATATTTACCCTTCAATTTTCATGTTTCTTTTATTATTTTCGTTGACTGCATTTATTCAAGTAGGCATATGCATTAGTTAGACTTTATTGTATTGTATTTTAACTAAAAACTCGAAATGTCCTCCCAACTGTTAAAGTTTGTCATACTATTTAGTTCATATGCACCCCATATAAACAAAAAAAAAAAAAAACTCAAGACACCAAATACGTAATAACAGTGTTCAAATAAGTACATAAATATTTTGGAATGTACAATGGGATGGAAATGACCTGAGACTGACCTTTTATACCTACCAGATGTATTTACATCTGGAAATCATAAAACCCTACAGACGGAAATTTCCCCGAAATATTGTTTGTTCGTGACAAATACCTACTCGCCTCTTCTTATGAAATTTCTACTGATTTTTGAGTACAGAATCATGTAAGTTAAATACATAAATATAATTAAAGTAATCATGTGCAAATTCAAATAATACAAAAGTAAATATGCTTAACGATACGAATATGTCGTTATTACTGAAATTTGTGAATAAAAGCAAATTAAAAACCTCCAGAACTAGGTAATAAGCCGATATTATATATCTATTTGCTTATTTATTAACACATATTTTTGGATCAATGAAAACTTGTATCAAGGTAATATTTAAAAGAGAATGCTCTCTTTGTCGGTACATTGTTATTGTCTATTATAACTGTCACGGTTTATTAGGGGCATATTAGGGGTTGAGCTAAAAATAGCATTGAAAATCTTTGAAAATATATATATATACATATACACAAACAGAAATTGTCTCGTCTCTATGATTCGGAAATACCAGAATAACAAAACATTGTACAAAATGAAACTTTAAAATGCAATAATTATCATGATTTATGTAGTCTGTCACTCGATTTACCTTACGGTGTAGATTATATTATTATTTCTTATAATTTTTATTCTGAAGCAAAATTATCTATTTGTAGCATTGCAATAAATACGAGTAATAAATATTATGTGTTGAAGCTTGATGCTTGGTATTTAAAATCAAGTTAGTTTAAATTTAAATGAATATTAATTATATTCTATCTATATCTATTTTGATTGGATAATATTCCGATATTATCCAATCAAACAAAAATATCAAACTGCACCTATCTTCCCATCACTCTAAAGTTAAAACAGATAGTTGGTTCAGATTGAGAAAATAAGTGGTCTTTGCATAATAAGAATGATGAAGGGTATAGTGTCCTATTTACAAAGTTTTGAAGCATACTGGACTGGCAGGTAATGAAGGCTGGTCCTTTTGGAAACTCCAATTGTTAGAAGTTCGCAAAAATGTGCCGAAGCAGTGAGAAAGTACGTTATCACCATAAAATTACGGTTTTGTCGGCCTCGACAACATTTCTTAAGAAAAGCTTGAAAAAGCTTGTTTTCAACCAAGCTACTTGACAGTCAAAGGCTTGGCTTGGCTTGAAAATTCAAGCTTTTTTAAATGTTAGGCTTGGTTTGGCTTGGGCTTGGTGGAACAGAAGCTTGGCTTGGCTTGAAAAGTCAAGCTTTTTTGAACGGCAGGCTTGGCTTGATTTTTCAAGCTTTTTCAAGCCAAGCCAAGCCAAGCTTTCAAGCTTCAAGCCAAGCCCGTGAAACCCTAACTCTAGCTTCCCAATACTCCTCAAACTACTGAGTATTTACTTCCACACATATCCCATTATATATACTTCCCGAATATTCTACTCGACACTAAACTCCATACGCTCACCACGATACTGCTGTACTATTCAACTCACTGACGCCTTACTTCTTACTATCTATGACTACGTTTATCTCGATAATTCAAGCGGCTTCAAGTATATTATTACTCGAAAATCCTATTGGTTTATCTAAGCGGATTGAAAATAGGATTGAGTTATTTTCAATCTTCTTTAAATTCGTATCGACTAAAAAAAGATAGCTAAATACTCGATTATGCAGACAGACAGGGAGAGGTATATGATCTAATTTCATCCTGGATATATAACCCCAAAATCTAAAAATTGTCATGTTGTTATTTGTCTTCTCTTTCAAAAACATTAAAAAACATTTATTTCTTCATCACTCCAAATATTTCGATATTGACAATTTTACTAAGTTTTACGACTTTTATAAAATGAAGTAAAATGCAAACAACCAACAACTGATATGAATTTAGTAACACTGCAACATATTGCGGATGTGCGTATGCGTAGTTACATTATTTGAAGCTTCACTGTTTATTTCGACAGAAGTCAAGCCGCTTCGTAAATCCAAGCCAGTTATTTTACAGTGTGCACAAAAGCAGTCAGCGCCGACAGCGGTCAAAGATGACAAAATGGTTACTCATTGAAGGTTATGTTTTATGTCAGAATAATTTTGCAATTTCTATTTTATAAAATATTTGCAATAAATGCGAATGATAGGATGTCAAATATTATGTGATGCATTGGGGGATGTAATAATTCTCACAAAATTACCGATTGAAGTATCAAATTTTATAAATTTCCTAGAAGATTATGAGGAACAGATGTTTAAGAAAATAACATTTTCTTCTACTAACATGAAAAATTCTTTTAGATATACATATTTTCTCATTGTAAAAGACACTTATCGTATGAATAAAATTCCAACAATGGTCGTCTGATTGCAATAACAAATTATATAAAAATGTGTTTCTTAAGTTAATATTTGAACAAGATATAATACAAGAAGACTTAAAATTGTAAAATACTTGCAGTTGTATGAAATAGAAGTCTATTTTTGTAATAATTCATCTATTTATTATAGATTTTGTACATGTCATGTTCATGTTAAAGCAAGGGCGCACTATTTTTTTGGGGGCGGTCCAATTGACCACCAAGGAATAAAAATCCCCTTTAGTGCTATTTTTTTTAAATTCGTGACTGTGGCATAATTTTTGGTGAAAAGTAAAGTAGGATTTCGTAGTTTTTTTTTATTATTTATTTATAATCTGCTTAGCAGTTTTTCATATGTATTTGTTGTTTTTATATAATAGTTGTCAATTTTAGGGGCGGTCCGGACCTACTGGACCGCCCCCCTGTGTGCGCCCCTGTGTTAAAGATATAAATTCACATGGATCGTATTTTTCGTGTATTTTCTTTCCCGAGCTTGTGCAACTTATTCCACTTAGAGCCTGATATATTTTCAATGAAGAATCTTCGCCATTTATTACGAATATAAAAGAAAGATGCTAATATCATCCACTGATATCTGATATGTAGACACTTTCTTCTTTCCAATTATTCAAGTTTTCCAACTTTTTAATCTCAATTTCCATGTATTGTGCATTTTGTAACATTTAACTGATATTATAAATTATAATATAAATTTAAATATGATAAAATGGTTTACAGAAATCACACATATTATGAAAAAATTATATTTTCTGCCACAGTACCTTCGCTGGTATTTTGACTTTTTTGAATTAGTCACCACATATATAGCATTTTAAATATTTTCTTTATTAATTTCAATATACTATGATGTATAATATTCATATGTAATAACAACAACTCAAATAAAATTGTAAATTGTACACTTTCTCGAAATGTCAAAATTGATTGGGTAATCAAAAATGCCAATGTAGCCGTTAGGGGCGCTGACGTTCAAAATGTGCACAGCGCCTATAGACTTGACGACATTTTCAAGCTGCTTCAAATATTAATCTCGATCGTTTATTTCGAAGATTAAAAAGGGATTTACTAAATTCAAGTGGCTTCAAATGTCGAGATAAACGTAGTCTATGTAACTATACAGGATTTATATGTAATAAATAAATTTACAATTCACGTAATTATTATACCTTTTTCTCAGTGTACTGATTACCGAAAATTGCGATCTGAATCTTCCATCTTTTCCATATTTTTTACTTAATTCTCAACCATCTTAATTCATTTCCACAAACCACGAAGACTGGCTGTTTTTTGCCAATGAACAAGGCAGGGGCTTCTGACCAGTGTGGGTTCATGGGCGGGGAGTGTGGCGGGAAAAGGGGGCGCATTCCTGCGCGAGTGACGTCCGGCCACACGGGCGCGGGTCCCGGCCGAATCACGCCGCATTCCTGGAAAACGGACGCGCTGCACTGATTGGAAATCAGACCAGGAGAGGCCATTATGTTCAGGGTTGGAGATGGGAGATGCAGAAATGAAATAGAGGCACAAGTTAGTAAACAAATAAATGGGTATATCATCGTGGCTTGTTGATAACAAAAACTATTTGAAAATAGTCGGACTCAAACTCGGGCCGGTAGAACCACAACCAATTGTAGAGTTCTTAGCAAAAACAACCTGTGCGTTCGTAAATACATTTCGTTTTACAAGAGCCATATAGGTTCAAAAATTTTTGATCCTATTCCATGTGCAAAATTATTAGGAATTGTGCGGGAATATTTAATGTTATACTTCTATATCCAATGTTCACAAAGCATATGTATGACAAATTTTACAATATTAACTGGGTTAGGGTTACTGTAGTAATCTTTGGGCAAAATTTTATAAAAGAAGACTGGAATGAAAAGAATTATCAAATGACAAATTTGTTATTACTGTCAATAATCAGATTTAATATGAGCCCAAGAACGATAAAGTAATATCTGGTAATAATAAATAAAACTTTTACAAATTGTTGGTACATATTTTTACCTCCCGCTACCCTTTGTAAGGAAGGTATAGGGATCGTGCTAAAAATCACATATCGAGATTTTGGTAAATGAGCACGTTTTAAGGTTCCTAGAATCCAGTTTTAACATTTTCACGATGATGTATGTGTGCGTGCGTGCGTATGTGTGTATGTGTGTGTGTGGATCCTTGATTCTAACTCAAATACTATCATTCTAAAAAAATTGAAACTTTGTACTTATCGGTTGTTGGTTAATATGGAAGAAGAAGATTTTGGTATAAATCAGATAACTTTACTTGAAGCTCAAAATAGTTTTTCTCCGAAAAATACCTTTAAATGTTATTTTTTCGAGACATATTATTATAAAAAATAAAGATTATTATTATAATATGTACAGGTTTTCATTAATACTTTTTTATATATTTTATCTATAATTTTAATCCCGGAGTTTACGCTTTAAACAAATACATGTCCTTTGTTACACAGTTCATATCTCAAATGTAACTGACAGATAAATGTCACTGTCAAGAACTAATCATTTCAAATTATATTGTATATTTAAAAGAAAATAGTAAATAGAACCATAATTATATGGAATGAAACTTAATACACTTTCCAGCATAAATAAATATGTAAGTATGTATATTTGAATTAATACAAATTAAATGGCGGGAGATATAGTGTTAGCCACATCATATTTTTTTTTATTAATTTGTACATATAAGGATAATTATTATTTGTTTAGACTAAGAGATAATTAAAATTTTCTAATTTAAGAGCTGGTGGTACCTTCATATTGGTTTTTTCGCTTACCCACATTTAACCAATAGACTGAGAAATAAAATGACTTGTATAAAGATCTTTTTAAACAGCGTATCTAAAGTCTAAAATTAACTACTAAATTAGACGTAAGACATAAATATAAGTGTAAATCATCATCTATATACATATAATTTGGGTACTTGGGGATACTGGTTAATTATTTTTTTTGCAAATTGTGAGCATGTTTTATTGTTATTACTATGTATAAGTCTGGTCTTCGGATATATTTTGAAGTATATTTTGTTTCTGATTACAGATAAACAGCTATACGAACGAAATCTAAGTAAGTAAATTTTTAATTCAAAATTTTCACTTATATTATATATACACACTTTACATACATACTTTACTATATGTTATTATTTGAATTTTACTTAATTATTTTATACATTTTTATATTTATTTTCTACGTTGCCTTATTCCTAAGTGTAGATATTTTTTAAGAATATATGATACACTGGTTGAATATGAGAATCAGAGACATAGGTCTTTAATATAGTGAAACAGTTTTTCTCAAAATGTCCCGTAATATAATAGTATATCCTATAACTAGTATGAAATAGATAATTTCTGCGCGAGCGAAAAGTTTGTTTCTGCTAAAAATAATAAAACATTATTGGTATGTTTCAAAAGCAAGAATTTTTATTTAAGATTCAAAACGCGTAAATCAATTCGTATAATTAGATTTTGTAATCATTTCTCTTATAATTTGACTGTTAAGACAGGATAGTCGCGGTGACAAAATCAAAGAAATAAAGCGCCAAGCAAAGCCGGCTTGATTTTGAAAACAATTGCGTTTTCCCAACTATTTTAAAAAAGTGAATTAAAAACTAGTGAGCTTTGATATTTTGAAACAGTTTTTAGATATAGAATGTGTGAATTCCATAGTAGTGTTAGCGAAATAAATATATATCATCACGGCATATTACCCATTGATGGGTGCACCAATCTGCTTTGTACATGGATTTCAGTAATCATGATGACATATTTGTACTGTAATGAGGTGCTTTAAATTAATTTTTTGCACGATCGGGTTATTTTTTATGTTTACCGATAGCGTTTCCAAGACAGTAGGTCTTATTTACAAATTACTGAAGGTAGGTGATGTGAATCACGTCGGTAAGTGATGTGCTTCATAACATTAACATACCTAGGAATGTTATGTATATTATAACTGCCGCAGATGTCGGTTTGAATTTTTAAGACATCTAAGGCTTGTTATGATTCATAACATCCGTGGTTTGTTCAATAGTTTATCGGTTTCAGAAAATGAAGACTATATTAATAAATATTATTTTTTATATTCTCTCGTTAATGCTACTGTAGGAATGCTATGGTTAACTGATCAATTTTTTTGACATATGTCAATATGACAAATATTCAAATTATGTGCTTTATTCCTTACGTTTATTATTTTAGAATAAAGTAAACCGTATTTCTAAGGATACACTAACGTTATCTGTATGTATTAATGAAGAGCATTATAGTTTAATTTTATTTTATTTTCATTTTGTAGACCGTTGGTGACAAGTCAGAATGGTAATAATACAGATACAGTTGTTACTTAGTTACCAGCCTACTTTTGTACATGTAAACAATGAATTAATATCCTGAAACCGGTAAATAAATAAAAACAAAAATCAAAGCTTACTTCAAAAATATGTCAAAATAATTTTCAAATCTTATTTTTCTTTTATATTTTTGCGTCGATAGTGCAAAAAATAGTATAAGCATCACGAACGTTAAGGAAATACCGATCTCAGACAAAATTGGGACCTTCGTTTCGCTCAGTCTCCAAACATTGTCTTCGATCGGTAAACTGTCCTTACCGTTCTTAATACTTAATATACTATTACAGAATAAAATTCGGAATTTTTATTGTCAATATTTTTGAATATACGTCTCCATTGCGAATATTTAAAAAAATTAACATCGAGTAACACCTCTTCTACTTGGTTTGACAAATGAACAAAGTTCATTTTTTTTAAATAGTCGCATATTGTTTTTCTATCTTTTTAAATAAAAAAAAATAGAAAAACATATCCCCCGTAGACACGTTAAGGTTATATAGAAGTCATTAATAATCTCAAGAATTTTTAAAATTTACTAATTACTCATTTGTCTATTTTTGAGGTTAATATACGTAGGTATTACAATACACCATTGAACATTGACTATAAAAATAAAAGATCATATCGTTTATTCATTACAATTAAACATCATAACATTAAAACAAAACAATGCCATCATCTATGGATCTGAACTGTGGTCCCAATTACACACATTCTACGTTGGGGACAAAAAATTAATTTGGTTGGGTTGTCAGCTATATAATGCCACCCGGCTAGAGGCTGCGGGCTTGAGTTGGGCGAAGACTAAGACAACTAAGACAAGAACAAGAGCACCGGTTCTGGAGCCTGACCTTGCCATGCCAGTCCGAAAGCGAAGCCGTGCCGTCGCTAGCCCGCAATTGTTTGTTGTTTGTTGTCCTGGCTACATTATGCACAATCATCGTGAGTTGACGGCCGGGCCGTTACTTCAGGTTATTTTGATTAGAGTTAGGTTATTATAGCAGTGATGAAATAAGGTTAGGTTAGCTTAGGTTAAGAACTAAATAACTAGGCCTGCCAAAATTGTGTGGAAAATAAATATCTTGGCAGAGATTTGTTGTATTTTGAAGCCAAATTCTTGTTGTGCACTTTAAATTTCTATAGAAAACATCAAAACATAATTTTTTCTCTAAATAAATACATACGAGACCAAATTTTTCCAATATTTCCGCCGGCTAACATTTTCAACAAATCATATAATATACACAAGTGGTTAGAAATTTCTGCAAAAAAAAAAAAAACTTAAAAAATCTGGTGTGGCCAACATAATACCTCCCACCAGTTACAGCCCGAGTCACAAAAAAGATTAAGTTTTTTGGATTAGCGAATTTTACTTTTAAACCCCTCAACAGGATTAAATCCCAATTACAGAGTGGGTTCACATTCACACACATCCATGCCTTAGTGGGATTCGAACCCAGAGCCCCGACGGCACTCATAACATGAGGCGTTGCTCTAACCATTGAGCCACCGGAACTATAATAAAATGAAGATTAAATGTTAAATATCGGGTTAGAATAGAATTCACTAATCCAAAAATGAGGATTGGCTTAAATATTTTTGTGAATCGTTAATTTTTATTAATCTAAATACATACCTACATATTTACTTATGCTGGAAACTGTATTGAATTCCTTTTCTATTGTTCTATTTACTTTTTACTTTTTAAAATGTTACTAATATTATTTTGAAATGAATAGTTCTTTGATAGTGACATTTATCTGTCAGTTACATACATTTGAATAACTGCGTTTTTTTTTTGTTTAAAACGTAGGCTCTGGTATTTAAATTATAGATAATTTTATAAATTTATCCATAAAATATATAGAAAAAGTATTAATGCAAATCTATAGAAAATTTAATAATCTTTACCGGTTTCAGAATATTATTCCATTGTTTACATGTACAAAAGTAGGCTGGTAACTAAGTAATAACTGTATCTGTATGGTAATATTATTACCATACTGACTTGTCAACAACGGTCTACAAAATGAAAATAAAATAAAATGAAAATATAATGCTCTTCTTTAATACATGCAGATAACGTTAGCCTATCGTTCTAAATACGGTCTACTTTATTCTAAAGTAATAAAAATGTGGAACAAAGCTACGAGCTCGGATTTCAAACCGACAACTTCGGCAGTTATGATATACATAACATTCCTAGATATGTTAATAGCTATTAATTTTTATAATAACATTAATCTCGAAAAACTATTTGAGCTTCTCTTAAAGTGCCATTTCCGGTTATCCGATTTTCACCAATATCTAATGGGCTCTTTCCAATACAGAAAAAGTTCGAAATACAAGATTTCAAAATGAATGATAGTATTTGAGATAGAGTGGAGGATCCACACACACATACATACACACAGACATCGTCGTGAAAACGTTAATATTGGATTCTAGGGACCTTAAAACGTGGTCATTTACCAAAATCTCGGTATGCGATTTTTAGTACTATCCCTATACCTCCCTTACCAAGGGTAGCGGGAGGTAAAAACTGTGGGTAAGTGACTGGTGATAATAGTTAGATCGACGTTTTAAGGGTTTTCTTCTAGTCCAGATTTAGCTTCTACCGACATCCTTTACTTTTGGCAAAATGAAAGACATATAGGACAATACTCACAGAAAAAAGGCACAGGGCTTAGGTATACAATACTTAATAGAATTAAAGCTAGTATTACTAATAAGGGCAATGTAACCCAATATTAAATGGCGGAATACTTGAATAACATATTTAGTTATTATAAGTTTAAAGTTTATTATATTTTAACTAGTAAAAAAATTGTAGAAGTTTCTCACCATTTGCGTAGATTTTATAATTTGTTTTTTGAAAATATTAACCGACAGAACTATTATGAGTTTTAGCTCGCACATATATCAATTAGATTTTATTCTCAGTTTTCGGTAATAACATTATATCATATTATATCAGGTTCCTCCATTGTTTACGATTGCCTCCCAACAATCTGGCAAATTTTAAATCCATGAGTATGTTTATATCGACGTCTTTAATCGCATTTAAGTCGATCAGAAATCGTATTTAAGAAAACGATGTAAACAATCTGCATTGGATTTAGAATCGGATTCTAAATTGACTTTACCAACGAAATATATACATAAATCTGATTTATTTTCGAGAGGTAAACAGCGATTTAATAGAAAATTCAATAGGTACTGAAACAAAGAAAAAATTCTAATGTGGCCAGCACATAACCTCACGCCAGATATTTTACCTGGTTGTACGCATAAAACAAAAAATATTTTTAAATACAAATACATATATTCATGTCTCACTACAAAATAATTCTCACAAATCTATGGGATATTTTAATATAAATTATGTTCAATACATACATTTTCTTTATATTCAATATCCTGAAATTTTCTTCTTATACTTTCTTTTTCTTTATATTCGTCATTGTTTCGCAAATTCCTTTTATATTCTTTTTTACGTATATTCTTTTGCGTTGTTGACTTTTTTTATTTTCATATTCTTCATAACATTTAAATTTCTTGCCTTGAAGTAGTTTGATCTAAAATTTTTTACATCAAATTATTTTATATGCATTTCTTTATTTCTAAATCTATAGAAGATATAATAATGAATTTATATTTATCGAATAAAGAATTTAACGTTCTTTAATATAAGTATTTACATAAATTTTCGATAAATAATATTTAAATGATTTTTTTCTTATAAGTACTACTTCCGGTTGTCCAATTGATACCAAAACTCAGTCAACTCTTCCCATTATTGTTAGATTGAGGAATCCGTAGTTAAAAAGTCTTTGAGAAATCGTGGATCCAACATTCACACACACACATACACACACACCCCACACACACACACACACACACACACACACACACACACACACACACACACACACACACACACGTGCTTATTCATTAAAATCTGGTTATGCGATTTTTAGCATGAATTCAATAGGTGCCTGTCTTAGCGAGAGGTAAAACGCAGAGTAATTTATTCATCTTTCATAGTTTGACAGTTAATATATGTCAACGTAGTGTCAACGATAAGTTAGCATAAGAGCAATGAGAGATCCGTGGACGCAAAAAGAAATAGATTATTTTTTAAATCCTGGAAAGAAAAATAATCGATTTGTTAGATGAAAAAACTAAGTAAATGTTAAATGCAAAATGTAAGTAAATGTGAAGTCAAAATTGTCAAAAGTCAAAATTAATAGTAGTCAATAATGTTCTACGCATTCTATGCTGCTATGCCAACAGTGTCAGTATCAGTAATAAATCCAATTAAGTCTACAGTAAATTCGAATGTACTTGATCGCTTTAAATTTTTCTGGTATAAACACTCAAGATATATATGTATGTAAAACATATTTGAAAAAAACGATGACTTACAAGTATTCATGTTTTATTTACACTGGCAACTTTTCTTTATGTTTGTTTAAGAACAAAATAGTCCTAATACGAGTAGACAAATTAACCTTGCACTCAAATTTATGCGGTCTATTTTTAAAGATTCTTTTTGTTTTGGCAAAACTAAAACCGAAAATAACTCCATTTCAACTGGATTGCGAAATAAAATGAGTTTTAGTTAAACAAAAAAACTAAACGTGATCTGCAAAATATCAGAAATAAATCTATATTACATCGCTACTGCCGGAACAAAATGTCATTGCTTGATTTTTTCAATTATCGCTTTTGGATAAAATTTGGTACCTAAAATATACTAGACCTTTTAACTGTATTTAGGCATGCCCATAAACTTCCAAGATAGACGACTTATAGCCTTGTATTTAAACAAAATTAAGTACGTTGAGACTCAAAATTTCATACAAACGCAATAATTGAAAAAAACGACAATTTCGATAAATAAACCGTAGTATTTTTGAAGCTGACTTGACTAAATCAGTAATAAGGTTTACGGTCATTTTACTTATGACCTTTTCTACCGATCGATACCAGCGATATAAAATGTTATATTTTTGATATTAATAGTAAAATTCACTGAAATTGTAGTAGTCAATTTGTTTAAAACTATTATCAATGTAAAACAAATCCAATTTGTGGAAGAATACCATCTCAATCGTTGTGTTTTGTCTAAGATCAAAATGATTTTGGAAACAATACGCTATCTGTGTTCGTTGTGATTTGGTAGAATTAAGTGATTTAATTTGATATAAAACATATATTCCAAACTTAAGTTGTACAACAGGATGCTGATCATTAAGTTATATCCTAAATCTTAAACAGCTTAAAATTGCCAAAGGCTGCTTCGCCTTGAAGTTGTCTAGACGTTGAAGTCAATATCTGTTAGCCGTTATAATTTTAACCGCTGAATTAGGACTCAAAATTGGTGTATTTTTCTATGTAGAAACATTTTGTAATAAATGTTTTTACAGTTTTCCGGAAAACGTAATTTTAGTTAATTCTCTGGGAATTACCAGTAAAGGTATCATTCCAGCTTATTAAAGAAAGAATACGTTATTATTATTTTAGTTGAAGACTTTAAATGCTAACAACTTTTGTCACTGTGACTTGTAGGAACTATCTTAGTCTATTGTAAGTAGTTCCAAAGTAATTATGAAGCCAGCTACTACTCCAGGAGTCAGTTCTCATTTGCTTCGTGGTACCTTTTACCTATTTGGTCTACGTACGACCACAGCTAGACATTCAGATACATTATGTTCCGAAGTTCTTCACCTTCTTCGCAGAGTCGACAGTTTTTCTTGAAAAAACTATGTTAAATATCATTTTTTCACATTTAATGTTATTATAATTATTAAAGAACATTGTATTCTCTATACGATTTGACTGCATTTTATACTTCATATTAAATGGATATAGAATTATAAAATTATAAAGAAATTAAATTTCATAAATTAGCCAGCTATGCCAGATATTAAGAAAATTCTTATCGAAGGATGTCAGTGCCAATTGACATATTCGTAGTATATTTGTTATAATTGTACCCGAAATGTGGGATCTTTTTGCTCGAAACTTTCTGTATGGAATTTGTATAAAATACATACAACTGTCGAAAGGTAATGTACATACATGAAATTTAGAATCTTTTGTAAGGAACTTTCTGTATGAATTTTATAGAAAATATATAGGCATTTACGAAAATTCCACCGGTAGATATCGCATCTACCAACTGTGTTCGAAAACACGAGTGGTAAAAAGTTACCGTGTTCGAAAATTGTACAATATCTACCACATCTATCTATCGGATTCATGAAGCGAAGCGCGCGCGTTAAAAGTGGAAATGTGTTCAAAGTATGACTATACTCAGTTTGTTAACTACATCAAATTTCTAACTTGTTTTAAATTTTCAATTTTTTTATAGGTTATGGATCTACCCTGTTTACCACTTGCGTTCTTAAAATATCAATTCCGGTAGCTATAACCTGATAAACCTCATATAACTGACCGTCTTCATCTTCACAAATATTATTTGCATTTCACGGTCTCCACATATTCATTCTTATTGCTGTTTCGTTGTTGAAAACTAATAAGCAACTAGAATTAAATTTTATCATCTTTTATATCTATAATAATCTGGAGATTAACATCTTACAAATACCCTTTGTTTTTCTCGTGAAAGAGATAGTTTAGATGTATCTTACAAATAGCAAAATTTCGGTAAGGGGCTGTCCTTAAATTACGTAACGCAAAATTAGGAAATTTTTGATACCCCCTCCCCCCTTTGTAACGCACCCGTAACGCAAACATGAACCCCCCCCCCACATATTACGTAACGCAGTACTTGACCCACCTCCCAATTTTTTTACTGGATATAAAAGTATATGGCCTCCTTAACTATTTGTAATTAATGTATATAAAGATAAAAAATAAACAGAACAGGAACTATTTAAATTAATGTACATAAAGATGAAAAATAATATACTACTCTTGCCCTACGGCTTGTCACCCCAATTTCTTTAATGGATATAAAAGTATATGGCCTCCTCAATATTCAGTTAAAATTTGAAACAGAAACTATTTAAATTAATTTACATAAAGATGAAAAATAACAGAACAGAACAGAAACTATTTAAATTAATGTACATAAAGATGAAAAATAACAGAACAGAACAGAAACTATTTAAATTAATGTACATAAAGATAAAAAATAATGTACTACTCTTGCCCTACGGCTTGTCACCCCAATTTTTTTACTGTATATAAAAGTATATGGCCTCCTTAATATTCAGTTAAAATTTGAAACATAAACTAATTAAATTAATGTACATAAAGATGGAAAAATAACAGCACAGAAATTAAAAGCATATGCATTTTCATATGCTTTTAACGAACTATTGAAAAGTTTTTTCTTATCAACACTACTTGATTCATGTTTTAATATGAATTGCATTGCACGAATGAAAGACCACTGGCCCGAATTTGAACTGTATCCGACATAATTATGTTGAGTGTTATTGAAAACAAACGACTGCCTGCATATATGAATTAGCATCGCGAAATTTGAATGTTTCAAAACTATTAAAGCAAATTTAGCAATATTTTTTATATTTTATCGTTCCATGACGCACACATTAACCCTCCCGCACCCCCTCGTAACGCTGCGTAACGCTACTCTTGACCCCCACCCCCCCTTGAAGCGTTACGTAATTTAAGGACAGCCCCTAATCCCACCCTTACCACTCGGTTACGAAGTTACCTGCTGGGACAGCGGTACACCGCAATTAGTGAGTCAGGTCAAAAACCGTATAAATTGTTTTTGATATATTTCAAAAATAGAAATTCATATCTGCGGTTATAGACAATTAGTTCTTAGGACCAAGTTGTAACTATAGACTTGATGTTTAGTGGCGAAAACCTTATACTAAGTAAACTCTTGTGTGCTCTATATAACGTCTAATTACAGGACTGCTCCCGTAGTTTCTGTCGATTTAATATTTTCTTTGGCCAATAATTTGATAATAATGTTTTGTGCATCAACTGTCGGTATTGTTTGCTCGTTGTTCAAAAAAATTCGGTCTATATTTAACAGACTTGCAAATTTAAATCTACATCAGTCACATTTAATTTGCACAGATTCTCCCCGATATACTTATTTATTAGCGGATAATTTATTAAATAAACATCACATTATCCAGTTGTGAGAAGCTATCTTGCATCAGGCAAAGAAGTAGGCGATGAGCACACATGAATTATTTCTCCAAGTCATTGGGAGCTCGTCCTTGTTGCCACACGTAACAAAAAACAACGACGACGGCTCGGCATCTCGATATTCGATACCCGATAGTATCAATCGAGTCATTGACGCGTGGGGAATCGCAAGTAACCCGCTTCCAATCATCACTGAAGGGAAACATAGTCGGGTTGTTGGAGTTTGACTTGGACTCAGGGGAATGAATAGTTTATGTGTTGGAGTCGGAGAATGTTGGGAGTAGACGGTGGAGCAGCCGACGGGAAACGAGAGCGCGAAATGGCGGAATATGCTGTATTGCTAACCATTGAATTTAGTTTCGTGGTTGAAAATCGTTACTTTTTCCATGTTTTAGGATTGGGAGATTAAATTTAAAAATATCTTTTGAAGCCCCGACTTGTTCTCCTGCGATTATTGTTTGTTTGAATCACTCAAAATGAAGTTGGGAATCATGCGTTTTCTGATGCACCACCTGTATAAATTTTTCTACTCCCACTTGAAAAACTTATCATTTCTTCATAATCTGCAGAATGGATATGTAGGCAATACTAGTTAACTGAACGGATATAGGGCCCTATTCTGTAACTCGGTGGTTAACTTTTAACCACTGGTTAAAATTTTTATCCAATAGATATTGATTTGACAACTAAAAATCCCACTTTGTGTTATATATCAACATACTTGATTGGTTAAAAAAATTAACCAATGGATAAAAATTAACCACTGAGTTGCAGAATAGGCCCTATATATTATTTTTTACTAATATTCTATAAGCCATACATAAAAATCAGCTTTCAGAATTTAAGTGAAGTAAGTCCAATTTTTGCTTACCTTTCGCACCTGGTACCTGTAAATTGGCCGTCTACCCAACTTAGCAGGTATGCGTGCGTTCAATGTACATATGAATACTACCCTATTACACACATTTCATCTTTGAGAAAATAAGTTACGTCTGGGGGCCCTGGGATCTTACTCTATATAATTTCATATCCATTCTAGGATGGATATGATCCACGAATCACAAATCTCGAAATCATTGTTGTCATTCAGATGTAAATATTTTCGGTATAAAAGAGATTTGAAAATTTTTATAACTATTAACTAAATTATATTATTAATTAGTTGTAAGTATTGAAAAAGAACGTATAAAAAATGGAAATCACAACGGTGTGAAATGTCACATTGCCAAGTTAAGGTTATCCTTTAGATTTGGCCATAAAAAATCGTAAGTATGCTCTGCTCCATTTAAGCCATTCAGTAGATGGCACTGGCAACAGCGCAAATTTGAAGTAGCCGAAATTACATTGGGTAAACTTGTCTCTTGTCTCTAATTTCATTCAATCAGAGATGTAAAAACTATTTCTTATGCTTCGCAATACTGAATGGCTTAAATGGAACGAAGTATAGTATGTAAAAATATTGTATATTTATAAAATAAAATATTATTTTAATAATAAATGTCATTAAGAAAGCGTAGGAAGACAAGTACATAAAATGACATTAATTAATAATGAAAAAAAAATTCTATAGTTCGTATTTTCCTTCTTTTCGTTAGTCGTAGAAAAAGTATGCTGTACAAGTCGAGTGGAATGTCCATATCGCCTTCGGATGATTGAACATTCCCTACGGCGTTGTGCTCAAACTTCATCCTCATACCATATGGACATTATATCCACTCTTGTTGTACAAACTACTATTATTTCATACTGTGTCGCATTTCCATTGTTTACAGGAGTGATTTTAGTCCGGTAAATGAGGTTTTACAGTACTAATATTCATTACGGTACTGTATTGTTACTAAGCAACGTAGTTATTATTAAACTGTCAAACACATATAATTTATGATGAAATTCAAAATGAAATAGAACATTTTATTTGTAATAACATTCATTTCCAATGAAACAATTTATTTCCAAATAAATATAAGAATTATCTATATTTTGTTAGGAGCATAGACCCACGGAGTATTTTGACCATAAGGAAGAACTACTAATTTTCTTCGACTAGAAAATTACAAAAATTCTATAAAGAGAAAAACTGCAACATAATAAACAAACTTATCAGATCTAACATAAATATATGCCAAAATTACATCTTCTGTTATGTTTGTAAGATTATTTACTGTCCTCCAAACCATAAAAAGCCAATATTCGTTCCTATATCTTTCAGCAGATTTTTTCTGGATCAATTTTTCGTTTGTTTCCGAAGATTTTAAGAGGATTTGATCGAAACTATCGTTTTTCATGCTCAATTTTGAAAAATATTAGAAATGTCAAAAAGAAAACAAAATGGGTTGCTGTCATTACAGTTTTATTTTTATTAAGACCAAGCGACGTAATTTAAAAAAAATCTGATGTGGCCAGCACATTACCTTCCGTCAGTTCTATGTATTTTGTACAAATTCCACACAGAAAGTTTTTTGCAAATGATTCCATATTTCCAGTACATTACCTTCAGTCAGTTCTATGTATTTTGTACAAATTCCATACAGAAAGTTTCTTGTAAGATTCTATATATTTCCAGCAAAATAATAACTCTAACTTATTATGTAAATTGCTCTTTGACACTGCCATTTGTCAATCAGAATTTTCTTAATTTAGTAGATGTTTCCATGTTTATAGCACAGTTGGCTACTTTGTGAAATTTAATTTCTAATTTCTCTGAAAACGTTTGAAAAATGTTTTATTAATTAAGTTTAAATAAAACACACTTGGTAAGTTTCACAAAAATATTTATTAATTTTCACAACGATCGTTTCGATCTTTCGATCATCATCATCGTTGTGAAAATTAATAAATATTTTTGTGAAACTTACCAAGTGTGTTTTATTCAAACTTAATTGTTAAATATGTTTCACCAAGAGCCAACCACAAATTCTATCCAATATGTAGTTAATGCAAGTAAAGCAAAACTCGTGGTACTGTACAAGAAATTGTTACTTAAATTTAAAATGTTTTATTATATAGCCGACGTTTCGGACCAAATATGCCTTCTTCAGGGAAATGTAAAATTACTGAGTTGAAAATTTGTTTAGAATTGTTAAATTACAAAAGTACATTGTCAAAATTATTTTTCCTTCCTCAGAAACAAACTGTGGTTTACATTTTTCTATAAAAAAATAATTTTGACAATGTACTTTTGTAATTCAACAATTCTAAACAAATTTTCAACTCAGTAAGTTTACATTTCCCTGAAGAAGGCATATTTGGTGCCGAAACGTCGGCTATGTAATAAAACATTTTTCAAACGTTTTCATCAGACTGTTTTTCTCCAAGTTTTCCCAATATTACAATTTATTATTTTGAATTCAAGTTCTCTCAAATTGTCCTCATTTTTTAAATATGTCCATTAAGGCCAGATCTACTTTATTAACTATTAGTTAAAAATTAAACTGAAGGTTAGAAGTGTTGTGAACAACAGTTTTAACTTCCATTTAAATTTTGGATATTTACAAAATGTCACTTTAACTAGAGATGGTAGGATCGGGCCTTAAAGGTTATCATTTACGTGTCATATGTGATAGATACAGCGTCTTTCTTCCTAAATTTTCTATGGAAATGGATTGCTACGAACCTTTGTTTCAATGTATCAATTTTCGACAGTATTCCATGACATTTCTGGCAGTAAATTTTATTTACCGGTTTCAGGATATTATTCCATTGTTTACATGTAGAAAAGTAGGCTAGTAACTAAGTGATAACTGTATCTGTATGGTAATATTATTACCCTACTGACTTGTCAACAAAGATCTACAAAATGAAAATAAAATAAATTGAAAATATAATGCTTTTCATTAATACCTACAGATAACGTTAGCCTATCGTTCTAAATATACGGTCTACTTTATTCTATAGTAATAAACATGAGGAATAAAGCACATAATTTGAATATTTGTCATATTGACATATGTCAAAATAATTGTTCTGTTAACCATAGCAATCTGAAAATAACATTATGAGAGAATTTCAAAAAATGATATTTATCAATAATGTCTTAATTTTCTGAAACTGATAAACTATTGAACAAACCACGGATGTTATTAATCATAACAAGCCTTAGATGTCTTAAAATCAAACTTACATCTGCGGCAGTTATGGTGTGCATAACATTCCTAGGTATGTAATAGCTATTACTTTTTTGATGTATAGATAACTATTCCTTGTATATTTAATTTGTGATTGTTCACTTCGAAATACCATCAAAAATTTACATACTAGTCCTTGCTTTTTATAATTGTTATAATTATAAAATGAAATGATATGTATTAGTCAATTTTAAATATAGGTTGCTAACAACATTCTATATATTGACATATTGACAAAAACATAATTAAGTTAATTATATAAATTAGTTTTTTTTTTTTAATAAATATGAAAACATACAAACTATTTAAAAGGAAGTATCTAGTAAATAATAATTATCAACTGAATAACTTGCGAAATATTCGCAATAGCTTTAGAACAGAACCAATTATTAGTGAATACAAAAATCCACGAAAATCTATTATATTAAAATGCATGAACCAGAACCAAAATAAATTAATTGAATAGAATAGCAATTTATCACAACGAAACAAAAATAGAATGAATTGGACTGGGTTTTATTTGGTAATTGCCTCATTTGGTAACATTCACATGCAAGGACCTTTCTTTTTAATGGAAAACAAGAATTAGGACATTATTAGTTACGCACGACGGCGCAGGCTAGTAAAGCACGGTTTTCAGAGAAGCCTGACAAGTTCATGCATTGACATTCTTTTTACAGATATGTAAATACAAGTAATTATGTGTAATTCATTTGCATAATTATTTATTTTTAGATAAGAGACAATTTGTTATGTGTAATTATCTAAAAGTGTGGCGAAGTGACATAAATTAATGGGCGTCGTATCAAAATTCATACGGTTGTTATATTTTATTCATTTGTTTTGCTTTTTAATTTGAAAATGTACCATTTTCAATGTACTTAAGGGATATTACTGACTATTCCATTATTTATTATGTATTTAGCAAGTTAGTAGAACACATTAAAAATATTAAAAAATTTATTTTCATATTACCGTTTACGAAATTATTGCAGCGACATATGTTTGCTTAAACAAAAATACAACAATTATCACCACAAATAGTTACTATAAGTGTTTCAAACTTGTTGGCTCGGATTCGATGGTTCGAAACGAATTGGTCTGCTTTTAAATATACCACGGTACTATGGACGTAATTCTAATTCTGAAATTTTAAATTCAAGAAATTTTATTTTTATTATCACTCAAATATACTAGACTTTTTCAAAACTTCTTAATTCAGTTAAAACATTTTAAATTTATTTATTAAGGTAGGTTACTTTTCTATACCGGATGTAATATGAACAGCGCGCCATATGCTTTTAACAGTGTAAAACAGTTTTTCCTTGCTCAAGTGGCCTATTAATTTTATAAAATAATATTTTAAGTAAATGTGATAGAATACTAAATTGTTCATCCAATTCAATAATCACATTTAATTTTGCATTGCTGAGCAAATTGAATTTAAAGTTTTATAAAAGTTTTCTGTCTACGGCCATTCAATGTAGAGGTGGGCGCGGGCCGTGAATATAATTTAAATTTTACGTCGTGATTGGACGTGAGCGTGAGGCACTAAAAAATTATTGTGCGTGATCAAGCGTGATTGAAATTTAATTGGGCGTGAGTACAAGTTTTCCTCTATTTTTTATTATAAATGTCAATTTCCATTTTTTATTTTACGTTATACTGAATCGTAAACGTCTTATTACAGAGCTCTTTCTCTAGTGGTAAAGAAAGATTTTACGGGCTCTGCCCGTAAAAAAATTTACGGGCTGTTAAAACCATAGCAACATGTATACAGATTTATTTATTCATTATTTCGCTTCGCCATATGTTTCCCAAGACTATTTCGATCACATACTTTAATGTATTCTGCTGTACGTTCCATTTTTTTTTTCAATTTATTTACGATTCAGTATATGATAAAACATTGTACAAGGCTCAAGCGTTACCTGAACTTTACGTGTTCGCACGGATAACAAGCTCGCTTCTCTCGCTCGTTAGGTGCCGTGCATGGCCGTAAAGTTCTGAGTAACGGTCTTGCAATGTAAATTACTATTATATTCTTGTTATTATTAGTATATCATAAACAGTATTTTTTTTTTCATAAAAATAGTGTTATTGTTGTACCCAAAATTGTATACACAGTTGCTCCGATATCACGATCATAATTTTGTTAACAAACTTGTTATCAAATTTATGATATTTGTGATGGAATAGAACATCCTATTTGTCCATAAACATTCGTTTCCAATGAAACCAATTTGTTACCTAACTTATTACCAATTTGTTAAGAACGCCGGGCGTGATCGGGCGTGAATGCCAAAATAAAATCGTGAGCGTGAGTGATCGTGAATTAAACATAAAAAGTCGTGCGTGATTGGTCGTGATTACATTTTAGTTACGTGAGCGTGCGTGATCGTGGACATAAAGTTACTCACGCGCCCACCTCTAATTCAATGGGTTGGCGGTAATTTAAATAATCAAATTTCATTAATTTTTTTATCATAAGAAAAAATATGGGTAGTAAGTTTTTATCGTCTCTTCAAAATTATTAAATTAATAAATATATCATCACGGCATATTACCCATTGCTGGGTGTGCCAACCTGCTTTGTACACAGAATTCGGTAATGATGATGACATATTTGTACCGTGCGGGCGTTTATCAGGCGTCACCTCACGGGCACTCATTGCTGGCGTGGAGAGTGCACCACAGGGGTCATTTTTGTGCCATTGAAAATTTTAAATATTTCAAAATTATTAAATAAAAAATGGCACGCAAGTAGCCCATTTTTTATTTATTTGGAACCACTTTAGGAGGCGGCCCAGATCAAATTCGACTTGACCCCTTTTAAGGTCCACCTAATATATACAGGGTATTCATTTTAAATGGGCCACCATTGCCATCTCGAGAACTATTGTAAGAGCTACAAAGATATGGTTAAATGGGCAAACAATTTCTATGAGTATTCGATCTTTACTTTTATGAAGTACCTACTTATATTTATCAAATTCATTCAAAATCATACCTACTGAAATATTTAAAAAATATACAGTCGCCTGTAATATCAATATAATTTACATCCTTTCTTTTTACCTTCCGTCACCTTTAGGTAAGGAAGGTATTGTCTTTGGTCAAAAAATTCGATGATGAGTTTTTAATCAATAAGCACGTTTTAGGGTCCCTAGAATACGAATTTACTATTTTTACGGTGATGTCTGTATGTGTGTGTGTGTGTGTGTGTGTGTGTGTGTGTGTGTGTGTGTGTGTGTATGTATGTGTGGATGTGTGTATGTGTGGATGTGTGTGTGTGTGTGGATGTGTGTGTGTGTGTGTGTGTGTGTGTGTGTGTGTGTGTGTGCGTGCGTGTGTGTGTGTGTGTGTGTGTAACAAAATTTTCGTCTGCGATAACTCTAATACTACAGTTACAAAAATTATAATTTTTCGTGTACTTCTTCGTTACATCCATATGAAGAGCTGATTAGATTTTGGTTACAATTGGTCAACCGGAAGTACCATCATTTGAAGATTTTAACAGTTTTTATTGAAAAAACTATGTTAAATACAATTTTTTCACATTTGATGTTATTATAAATATTAAAGAATATTTTATTCTCTATACGATTTGACTGCATTTTATACTTAATATTAAATGGATATAGAGTTAAAAAATTATAAAGAAATTAAATTTCATAAAGTAGCTATAGCTATGAAAACAGCTACTATATTAAGAAAATTCTGATTGAAAGATGTCAGTGTCAAGTGAAATTGACATAGTGTGTTTGTTCTATAATTTTATTGAAAATGTAGGATCTCTTGCTTTCTGTATGAAATTTGTATAAAATACATACAACTGCTTTAAGGTAATGTACAAGAAATAATAATAATAATAAATCTTTTATTTCTGCAGATACATTACACTGTATATAGAAAACGTCACAAAATAATAATTTAAGACATAAATTTTCTGTATGAAATTTGCATAAAATACATGCAGCTGCCGGAAGGTAATGTACAAGAAATAGAATATTTAGCAAGGAACTTTCCGTATGAAATTTGTACAAAATACATAGAACTGACGGAAGGTAATGTGCTGGCCACATCAGATTTTTTATATGTTATATCGTTGCAAACTGCGATGAAGTCATACCGGGTTTATTTCACACATTTTTTTTATAATTTTAGCGTGCATTGTATATTCATAACACGTAACGGTGCATTTTTGAATTATATTTGCGCAGTGGAAATTGACAAGCATGAATAATTGTAAAGATTAAAATATATATTTCTTTATTTATAATCGCTGGGTAACTGTACATCGACATGCAGGACTTGCGATGGTACCAGAAGATAATTTTTCTATATTATCTAATAACACGTTACATTAAATTCATCCGTTTCGCTTCGACATCTTTGAATAAATTCTCACACAACCTGTCTTGCTCAATAGGATATTACTATGGTCTGTCTATGAATTCATTAATTCAGGGGATCATAGAGTTTAAATATTGAAAAGTTACAACTCGAAGTTATTTGGGTTTCAACACTCGTGTTACCTTCATTTATACACGGAGCTATATCACGAGAATTTTATACAATGTAACTACTGTTCGCCTGCTAATATAATACTGTCTTAATTGATTAAAATTTTATTACTAATTGCCCTATTTAAAGTATGAATATTATTTTAAAACTATTAAAAAAACTACAATTGACTTACGTTTGATGTCCGATGATCCTTATCTTTCTCCGTCTTGAAAAGATTTTGGAACATCGATCTGTAACAAATATCAAGATTTCTATAATAGGTTCGATTCCGGAGCAACTCTGAAATCTAGGAAATTTCTAGCTAGAGGAGGAAAAATTAACTTCCAAAAATAAAAATATAAATACCGTAATCATGGCAAAGCGGCATACCGCCGCTAACTGCTTGTATTATAACATTGGATATGGTATGACTAGCGAATGAAAGTTAACGTTTAGATTATTTAATAAATGTAGTTCCTTTTGAAAATATTTCCCTATATTTGATTTGAAAGGAAACTGACCCTTATGTATTCCGTTACAGAAGATTAGAATTGTACTCAATTTCAGGAGGCATTTAAAATGATCTTAGTAACAGGATTCAGGGATGTATTTAAAAAATTTAATACCACAAATTATAGTTCGTTCGTCTCATTTGTAAACAACCCTAGAGTCGGAATTACTGTTAGAGGAAATTAAAAATAATCCTATTTAATAGAATTACCAAATTAACTAGTTTAAAGATCAAAATATTTTGTTATAATCAGCATAAACGAAAAATGTTTGAAATATTTTAAACGCACCCCTGTTTTGATATTCAGTTACCGTAGTCGGCCATCTATTTTCAGCCAGACATAGTCATGTATTTCTGTGCTTTCCTAGTCCAGTATATAAATGGGTTCATGCAAAAATTTCTTATCTGAATATTCCGTACAATTCTATTCTTCTTTAGGGTTTCAAAAGAAACCACATCTATAAAATAATTTAAACGTCAACTTTCATTCGCTAATCATACCATACCAACGGGCTCTTACTCCACTCTGTTGAATTGAAGACATGCATTGCTTAAAATTTTAAGGGTTAGCCACCTATTGTGAATTTCCTGTATAGTAAAATAATATTACTGTTCCTTGGACATAAATGCTATTTTTGTATGCCGTTTTGTGATATATAGTTTTATTGCTGGACATGACAGTCAAATTTCTTGACTATAGGCAAAATATATTTATTTCTAATACAAGTCTTCAATTGATTTTACTTTTCAAGATTTACTCCATTTAAATAATAAGTTTTAATCATTGGTTGTTTTTGTCTAGCAAATCTAATAGACTTACATTTAATAGAATTAAGATAAATATCATTATTAAGGCACCATGTGTATATATTGTTCCGGCAATTTTGTAAATCATTGACACCTGAAATTGATTTTATACGTCTGAAAATTTTTAGATCATTTATAAATAATAGAAATTCCATATTATTAATAACCAAAGTAATATCATTGATAAACATATTGAAAAGTAATGGTCCCAAATGGGACCCTTGAGGTACACCTGATAAAACTTTAATTTCATTAGCGGTAAAAATTTTCTACTTAACATATTGAACTCTATTAAATAAGTAACTTGAAAACCACTGCTGAATTGGCCCAATAAAACCAAAGGATTTCAATTTTAATATTAGTAAATGATGATTAACAGAGTCAAATGCCTTACTGAAATCTGTATAAATACTATTTACTTGTGTTCTGATTTCTAAAGAATTTAAAATATATTGTCAGTAGCATGCTAAATTGGCTTCAATATTCCTACCCTCAATAAATCCTTACTGATTAGCTGATAGATAACTTTAGATAAGGCCAAATTAATAATTTTAAATTATCAGTTATTAGCGAATCGAACAATTTGGGAATAGAAATTGGCCCTTAGTTAGTGATTTCAGCCTTTAAACGTTTAAACCAGATTTATGAATGTGTTTATTTCACGAAAATAAGAAAAAATATATTACATTTTTTTAGCACTCTTACAAATATTAAGTTGATTTATTTGTACAATTTTCATTTTGAAATGTCAAGTATCAAACGTTATAAATTGCTTACTGGTTTGAATATAGCCAAATAGACATCTAGCTGTAATTCCTAAATCAAGCTGTTGGTGAAAAAAAAAAAAAATCTTGACAATGCCTACGTGGTACGCATTGGGTACATAAGCATTACTTAAATTTTAGGAATCGTTTGTGAAATCCAGGGTCAGATTGGCCTGTCTGGATAATCGGGAATTTCCCGAGAGGCCTCGGCTTTTTGAGGCCGTCGTTCGGTGATTACAAACTAAAATTTGAGTACGTAGCATCATCTAATTAACTTCACAGCGTAACCGTTTTTATTTAGATCGTTTTTAATATTTTCTTTCGGTATTGCAGATATACTCCGAGCTCGAATATATGCAGTTTTGATAATTTCCTACTTTGTAGATTTTGAATGATTAGAATTATAGTTAAGGTATTGTCCGTGTATCATCGACATATCTAAGCCAAAGGTTAGGTCTTATATTGGCTGTACCTAGTACTAATTCTTCAAAAAATTCCATGTATAAATTGGCTATAATTGAGAAGAACCTATCAGCAAACCATCTTCTTGTACAAAATACCTATCTTTTTCTTGGAAATGTGAGTTCTATAGGCAGCACGGCAAAAATTCCATAATACCATCAAGAGGCAAGTCGGTTCTATCTTTTAAGTTGATATCTTTTTCAAGCCTTGTTTTGATGATTTCTAAAAATTTCTCGTAAATAAACTTACAACATCAAAGCTGACAAGAAGTTTTTGTGGTTGTAATTGTATTTAGCTCAAAAGTTCTACAAAATGTTTTGAATTTTTCACGTATGACGTTCTTTTTCCTTGAAGTGGCTGAATGATTGGTAATAGAAATTGTGATAGTTTGTAAGTAGGAGAATTTATGGAACTTCTAACGGGTTTCTGATATGCTTAAAAAAAAGCTTGCTAAAATATGGAGCGAGATCTGTTCATATTCTAGACGGAATATAATACTTTACATTTCTTAAGAGCACGGTACACTTTGTTTTCTATAGACGTAGTAGAATGTATTCCAATTTTCTTATAATTTCCTTGATTCAAAAGCTTTTCTATTTTCTGATCATATAAATTGGTATCCAATACTACTGTAACACTTCTATTACCTGCGGGTAAAATCTTAGTTGTGTTATCTTTCAATGCTTTATTTTCTTCGTTTTCAAGATTAGGTTCGATCAGATAATTTTTTTTTTTACTTCAGAATTTTCCTCACTCTCCATTTATTAAAAATTTAATATTGTCTACAACTTTTAAACGGAACTAAATGTTATTTTCTTAACTACAGAATGTTTTATATTTTAAATACTATTTTCAGGAGCGTTTGTTTTATATTTCAACATCTTTTATAACTGTTAAATTTTTATGCAGACAAAAAATTTGTACTATCCAACACTAAAACTAATTTATTACTTTGTGGCAATATAATTATAAATTTTTAAAAAACTGGAGATCATGTTAGAATTTTCCCGAGCCGCTGAATCTTCCCAATTCGGCCCTGCTGAAGTATGTGCCAAGTCGTTGCCTTAGTTCTAGCTAACACCGGTGTTAGAATCATGCTCGTTCTACCAGCCATTGGGTACATAGGCATTACTGATATATGTCCCTATATAAAAATTGTTAGATTTTGCACGAAAATATCGAACACACAAAACACAATATTAAAAGTTTAATATATATTTATATATCTCTAACACCGCCTTTTTTTAATTTCAGCGAACGGCTCCTATACCCCAGGTATGGAACCCAAACGTCAACGTACCGCCTACACCCGCCACCAAATCCTCGAATTAGAAAAAGAATTCCACTACAACCGCTACCTAACCAGACGACGGCGCATCGAAATCGCACACACCTTAGTCCTTTCCGAACGTCAAATAAAAATCTGGTTCCAAAACCGCCGTATGAAATGGAAGAAAGACAACAAACTACCCAACACCAAAAACGTCCGTAGGAAAACAAATCCTGCTGGGGTCACCACGACAACAACCAAAACAACATCAAAAGGGAGGGGGAAGACACAAAATTCATCACCTGCCAACAACAACGACAGGAGGAAGAACAACAACAGTAGAGATATAGACATAGGTGATAATATGTTAGATATGCAACATATACCAATGGGGAACCAAATGCAACAACAACAACTGTCCCATGCGCATCCAATGGCTCCAGCTCCAGTTCACCACCAACACCAACACGGAGGGATGATGCACGACCCGGGTTTGCACCTAGCTACTTTAGGTCCGGCTTTAACACCGCTAACGCCGACAACACAACCTTCGCAGCCGACAATTAAGTCGGATTATGGACTAACGGCTCTTTAAAGGGGCTAAAGTGTATTTAAAGTGACGATTAACGCTCAAGTGTGTACTGCAACGTCGACAATATGAACAGACATGTGTTGTATATTTCTAGTGTGTAAAATATTTAAATGTGAACTGTATGGTACGTGATTTTTTTTATTTTTTTGATGGGGAAACAACTCGGAAGATATCGCACAAATGGAATTATTGTTGATTTGTGATTTTGATTCAGTGAAATATTAACAACAAAGAAAATGCAAATTATTTTGTTTCATACTGTACGGTACAGTTTTGGAAAATAAAAGCGGCATATAACAAAAAATATTTCTTTTTATTTAAAATGGCAATCTGTCCCGTAAAACTATACCGTGCTTTATACATTTATTTTTTATATAGAAAATTCTAAATATTAATATAACAGATTTAGGCCTGGTATTTTCGTTTCTAGTTAAACCGTCTGTTAATTTAACTTTCATTTAAATTAAAAATAGGGATTCCACCATTTTGTTTATAATGTCATCAGAAAGTATAAGTAAAACTAAGACTATAGGTGAAAATCCGGTGAAAAAATTACTATTAATAATCGAGTTATGGTCCCCCGAAGTTTGAAAATATAGATGTGACGCCAGGAATATAAGTTTTTATATAAAACAGTTTTCTTCGTGGATCTAAAATGATCTTGAAATGTATGCTATTTTTAAATTATATTTATAAAAAACAAATTAATATTATACATGCTTTATAATTGCAAGTATATCAAAATTATTAAGTTTAGTATAAGAAATTTATATTCAAATAAAAACTCTTTGAGAATTGCAGAACTGGACTGGTAGCCACATGTCCGCTATTTGAATTTGTCTACTTCCATTGGTAGTAGACTCCACCCTCTAACTCGGTATTCGTTATATATTTATAGGTGGTCTTTGAGTTGCCAATCAAAATAATATATATGGAATTCGTATGAGTGACGAGCTGCTAAAACAAAAACCACCTTATTTCCGAAGTATTTCAATTATATCATTTTATTTCTTTATTAATATTCATTATTAAGCATCTACTTTCACTATTTTTTACTAATTTCTCTTAATTTGATTGAGCTGTAATCCCCTATTGTCACATGTATATTTTTGCAACTTATGCTGTTATATCGATGCTACGTTTTTCTTTTAAATGCCATTAAAGTTAAACAGTTTAACGAGTAATGAAAATACCGGGCCTTAATATTTTAAGAAATTAACTGTAAAATACCAACTTTTGATATATTAATTCACTCGACGTTCATGTCTTGAAACTTGCAATTTAAAAATATTGACTTAAAAATTCAGTTTTTCATTCTTCAGATCTTTGAAGATAAAAAAGTCATCGCAGAATGTTTTGCGGAACAAATATTGTTTGAAAAACATCTATTTTGTATGTTAACGCGTATGAAACGGATTTCGAGAGCCACCCGCTATACAATTTATTTTGGTTAAAATCATAACACGCAATTAAACGTTTCACATAGTTTCCTATTCCAACGGTAGTGATATGGTATGACTAGCGAATGAAAGTTGACGTTTAAATTATTTTATAGATGTGGTTTCTTTTGAAACCCTAAAGAAGAATTGTACGAAATATTCAGGTATGAAATTTTTGCATGAACCCATTTAAATACTGGACTAGGAAAGCACAGAAATACATTACTATGTTTGGCTGAAAATAGATGGCCAACTAGGGTAACTGAATATCAAAACAGATGTGCGTTAAAATATTTTAAACATTTTTCGTTTATGTTGATTATAACAAAATATAATGATCTTTAAACTATTTAGTTTGGCAATTCTATGAAGTAGGATTATTTTTAATTTCCTCTAACAATAATTCCGACTCGAGGGTTGCTTACACCTGAGACGAACGATCTGGAATTTGCGGTATTATTTTTTTTAAATACATCCCTGAATCTTGTTGCTAAGGTCATTTTAAATGCCTCCTGGTATTGAGTACAATTCTAATCATCTGTAACGGAATACATAAGGGTCAATTTTCATTCAAATCAAATGTAGGGAAATGTTTTCACTAGAAACCACATCTATTAAATAATTTAAACGTCAACTTTCATTCGCTAGTCATACCATACCTTAATAAGGGTGTAACACGAAAAGCGGGTCATAGACATTTAATATGGGAAACAGTTTCTCCTTGCGCAAAATTTTAGATAATAATGCTTCAAATAAATGTTTTAGAGAATTCAATTCTGCATCTAATTCAATAATCATATTTTATTTTGCACATTTCGTATCCGATCAAATTGAATATAAAATTTTGTTAAAATTACTTATTTGTAGTGTTAGCCATGGAATTAAAATAAAATCACAAACAAAATAAAATGAAATTTTACTTGTTAGAAATTATAAAATATAATTTGTAAAATAATACTACCTCACTTAATAATTTGTTAATTTCCTTCATGTGTGTCACAAACAGAGCATTAAAATGTCACAATGTGACAGATACGTTTCTGACAGATTAAATGTCATTACATTTGTTTTTGATTTTATTTTAATATTTTATAAAATTTTAAAACCATTTGGCTCGAAATTAAAAACTGAACTAAACTATATTTAAAAAATAGCTAAGTATAACGGTTTCCCGGTTAAAACTATCGATAAATTAGTTCATAAATTTAAAAATCGCCAATCCATTTCTAATTTTACAAAGTTAACACCATTTAATAATAAAAATAATAATAATATTTACATAACACTACCGTTCGATAAAGCTCCCAAAAGTTTAAAAATCTAAATTTAACCGTAACTTACAAATCAAATAACACCATTAAATCGTTATTAGATAACCCTAAAGATAAAGAAATGCTAACAAAAAGTCCAGTATTTATAAAATTAGTTGCAATGATTGTAATAAAGTTTACATCGGTCAAACTAAAACACAAATTGACACTCGGTTTAAAGAACATTTTTATCATCTAAAAAAGCGGTAATCCAGAAAAGCTAACGTAGCTCAACATATGTTCATTAATAATCACAAAGTTAACAATTCTAATATTAAACTTTTAAAACATATTAATAATGATAGATATTTAGATGCATACGAAAGTTTAATAATAAATAAATATAAAAATAATTTGATGAACGCAGATCTTGGTCCCATACCAAACTCAAAACTTTTCGATTTAATACAATTTAAAATTTAATGAGTCATTATTATTCGACGAAATTTATCTTAGTTTATCGGTAATCATTCACCTGTGACTCCCGTACCTATATAATCCCAATTCTGTCCCTTGTTTTTCAGAGTTGTTAGGACCTCTGGCCTGGTTGACATGTTGAGTAATCTTGACTACTGTGTTTAACTTTCCCTTGTTGTACTACTGATGATGAGAACTTAGTTCTCGAAATACGTATTTAGTTTTATTAAAATTAATTTTAAGGTTACGAAATATGCAAAATAAAATATGATTATTGAATTGGATGCAGAATTAAATTTGCTACAATATATATTTGAAAAATTAACCAATAATAGTTTGTTATTTTCCAAAGCTGTACCTACAAAAAAATCGATTGATTTGTGCGATTTTCCGAGTAAGTTAAATACGATCCAGAGCCCCATTCGATCTATTTCCTTACTGCCTGATTTTGTGGATTATTAGCAGAATCTTTCGTAGTGTTAGATTAAATTCATTATTTAATAATGTTAACCACGACAAACGAATAATTGACGACATTAGATTCGCGTTTTACGTCAATTATTGTCGGGAGTTTGTTTCCATTCATACGTTTATTGCTGTGCCATTTAATTTATTTGTTGAATACTTTACGTGCTTAATTAGCAACTTGCTTTCTACTTTACTTTGTTATAAAATATTTTCAACTCAGATTTGTATGTCTGTCACGGAGATAACTTCATACTTGAATATACGAATAGCGGAAAGATTTTAGGGTTTTGCAAATTTAATGATTAATACTCAGAATTGTATTAATATTTGCAGATTAATGCACGAACAACCAATGTCATCATTTAGTTGTTTCTGGGAATAATATTAAAGTTCTTCAATATTTTACTGACAAATATACATTGATTATTATTGCAATAAGTTTTATTTTTTATACTATTAAAGATATATTAAAATACTATAAGACAATTTTATAGAAGACCAAGGGGGACATCCGATTATAGGAGAAAATATTTTTTCAAACCAGTGGTTCTCAAGTTACAATATAATGTTAGGCTTGATTTACATTAGCGGTACAATGACGGTACAATAACGGTACAATGACGGTATGTCAATTACACGAGGCATTTACATTAGACGGTACCACGACGGTACGAACATAATAAAATACCATGACAATATAGTTTTGTCTTTTACGTATTATGACAGTTTGTGGTGCATAGGTGCATATGTCATGTTTCTATCAAAAGTAGAAAATATCGTGCAATGTTTAAAAATTTCTCAAATACCCACTTGGCTATAACTGTTCTTACTTTTGTCAGAGAAGAAGAAAAAGAAAATGAAGAAAATCCAGAAAATTTTACAATACGATACTATTTTTTATGTACTTTCTGTAATAATCTGTAGTGTATATTTCACGTTTTTGTTATAAGCAGAGAACTTTTGTTCAATAAATGTGTATGTATAATCATTTCTCATTTCTAGCTCATTTTGACTACATTTTGGTTTAACTAAAAGACAAATATGAAAAAGTCAAAAACATGTCAAATGTCAATCACTTACTGGCATATTTTGACTTTCACTCGGCTGATTTTGACATGAACGTCAACTTGAAGTGCACGTACTCTTCAAACGCAACCTTCCACACCCTCTTGCATGGAAATACTACACTGTTACTATGATATATAATATTTTTTCAACAGAAACAAAACTATTACTGTACCCTGGTCGTATTGCTAATATAAATCAGTAAATATCACTGGGCCGTCATCGTACCGTCATCGTACTGAGAACGTGGATGTAAATGTGTCCATTAAAATACATTGGACCAAGAAGTATCGTACCGTTATTGTACCGTCATTGTACCGCTAATGTAAATCAAGCCTTATATTTTTTAAATGAGATATATATTTTTTAGGCCCATTCGATAGAGTATTTATATATATATATATATATATATATATATATATATATATATATATATATATATATATATATATATGATTATAAAATATGCATTTATTTAAATTTAAATTGAATATTTCTCAATATATGTGTTATGTGAAGATATAAAATGATTATACGGTTGAATTCAGAAAAAAATATGCTATCGAATAGGCCTAAAAAATATATATCATCCCATTTAAGAAAATATAACTTTGTATTGTAACTTGAGAACCACTGGTTTAAAAAAATATTTTTTTCTCTAATCGGATGTCCTCCTTGGTCTTCTATAAAATTGTCTCATAGCATTTTATTGTATCTTTAATAATATAGAAATTATTTGAGATAGCTCGTTTAGCTGTTTCACCCTACATATACCTACCGTGTGTCTACTTTTTTTATGGACTATAGGAGATACAATGGTAAAATTTTCATATGGCTGTAAATTCTGCCCTATTAATTTTAGAATAAAGTGTAAATATAAAAAATGTTCAGAATTAAATACTGCATCAAATTAGTCTAAATTTGTTGATATAATAGCTTCATGCCATGAGATAAACGTAAAATAAAATACAGAGTGCCATGCAAGACAAAATATGCAATTTAATTAGTCATATTATTTGACTTTGATGCGATGGCAAACGTATCTATGCTTACAGATAAATAATTTAATGAATTCAATAATTTTAAAAACTTTATGACAGATGTCATCTGTCAAATTCAAGCAATACAACTGTTTAAAATTTTGTGATAGTGCTCATGGCACTCTGTAAGTAGCTAAAAATTATTACTTTTATTTTGCCTCTCTTTCACAAACGAAACGCATGCAAACAATAAAATGGACTTTTTAGATGCAGTTTTTAATTCTGAATATTTTTGTATTTACGCTGTTGTTCTAAAATTAATAGGGCAGAATTTACAGCATTATGAAAATTTTACCATTGTATATCTCCTATGGTCCACAAAAAAAGTAGACACACGGTATATATAAATATATATATATATATATATATATATATATATATATATATATATATATATATATATATATATATATATATATATATACATATACCCTATGCATAGTATTTTGCACAAATATTTGATATTGGTTGTTTTTGCATTAAGCTGCAGATATATAAAACATTAAATAATTATTTGATTTAGAAACTTGTTTATCAAACTATTAAAATGATGCGAATTTGAAAAAATGTAGGTAACAAGCATTTAAAAAAACATATATTTATTTCAATAAATAAAATTTTGTCAAGAAATTTTGAATTGTTAAATTTTGGACAAAAATGTGTAAGAAGAATTAAGAAATCTCAAAACTATATAATAAAAGCGGCACTTAAATATAGTCGCGCTTTTACAGTACAATAATTTATTTAAGTTGTCATTTTCAAAATTCACAAAAAAAATATGTACAAGAAGTGTGAAGTTTTCTCCGTGCAGTACCTACACACGATTTGTATAGAGAACCAAATGACATTTATAGTTTCGAAATTTCCTAATTACTTTGTAATTATTAGATATAAAAACAAATATACATAAATTTGTTAGAAAATAAGACCCAGTGTGATTATATACAAATGAGTGTTGATAACGTCTAGTTATATACTTAGTTGTACATAAAAGCATTTAAATAATAATATGGTATACTTCTATATTAAACAGTGTTTCTCTTACTTTTTCCTTCATCCTGATAATCGAAAAAAAATATGACATAGCCCAGCACACACGTAATTCAATTTTTACCTTCCGTCAACTTTAGGTAAGGAAGGTATTGTCTTTGGTCAAAAAAATCGATGCTGAGTTTTTAATCAATAAGCACGTTTTAGGGTTCCTAGAATACGATTTTACTATTTTTACGATGATATCTGTATGTGTGTGTAACAAATATTTCGTCTACGATAACTCTAATACTACAATTTCAAAAGTTATAATTCTTTCGTATTCTTCTTCATTACATCCATATGAAGAGCTGATTAGATTTTGGTTACAATTGGTTAACCGGAAGTACACTCATGTCTCAAAAAGGTTGAACGACAGATGACATGGATTAAAGGGTTGTTAAAATGATCTACTCATATAACAAATGGGAAGTTCTTAGCAAAAACAACCAATTTTTACTTCCCGTCACCTTTAGTTAAGAAAGGTATTGTCTTTGATCAAAAATTCGGTGGTGAGTTTTTAATGAATAAGCACGTTTTAAGGTCCCTAGAATAAGATTTTACTATTTTTACGATGATGTCTGTATGTGTGTGTGTTTAAATAAAAATTCATCTTCGATTAATACTACAATTCCAAAAATTATAATTCTTTCGTATTCCTCTTCGTTGCATCCATATGAAGAGCTGATTAGATTTTGGTTACAATTGATTAACCACCGGAAGTACCCTCATTTTAAGATATTAACAGTTTTTCTTGAAAAGTTATGTTAAATATCATTTTTTCACATTTAATGTTATTATAAATATTAAAGAATATTTTATTCTCTATACGATTTGTCTGTATTTTATACTTCATATTAAATGAATACAGAGTTAAAAAATTATAATGAAATTTCATAAACTAGCCAGTTATGGAACAGCTACTAGGTATATAAAGAAAATTTTGATTGAAAGATGTCAGTGTTAAGTGAAATTGACATAGTGTGTTTGTCTTATAATTTTACTGGAAATATAGGATCTTTTGCTGTCATCTTCATTACCGATATCTGCGTACAAAACAGATTGGCACACCCAGCAATGGGTAATATGCCGTAATGATTTTTTTTTATTTTTGCTGAAAACTTTCTGGATGGAATTTGTATAAAATACCTACATACAACTGATGGAAGGTAATGTACAAGAAATAGAATATTTTGCAAGGAACTTTCTGTATGAAATTTATACAAAATATATAGAACTGGCGGAATGTAATGTGCTGGCCACATCAGGTTTATATATATATATATATATATATATATATATATATATATATATATATATATATATGTAAGATTTTAGCGATTTTAAGCTATTTTCGGTTATTTTCTCTAGAAATTGTACGTACCTGTGATTAAAAAGATGTAACTTATATAATTTGGCCTGCAGAATCGAATGAAATAGTCGCGAGGCATATATCTAAACTCATTTTTATAGAATTAATTTTTAAAACAAAAAATATTAGTAGGTTTTAGTAAAAATATGGAATTATCCAGAGACCATTTTTGAATCATTTACTACGTTTACATACAGTTTTTAAAATGTTTTCAGTCAAAACTAGTCGATACTGTTTACATGCAATTATTAATTGATTAAAAAAGTGACAGATCCTTTTCACTCTGAATACTTCGTTTTTCCAATTCTCTTACTTCTAACCGCTACGCACCAAAACTACACAAGTGTCAGTTTATTTGTTGATTAGTATATCAAAGCGGCAGAAACCTTATGCTACGATCAAAACTAATTCTGAACAAGAAGATGACCCTTAAAATACCGATTGAAGTATTATCACCAGTCACCGGACCCACAGTTTTTTTAAAGTTTTAAATATGTTTAAAGTAGCCGAATTTTTTTTTTTAGAATTTTCTAACTATTTATGTAGAGTTTATAATTTGTTGAAAATGTAAAACGGCCCAACTAATATGAGTTTGGACTTGTACGCATAAGTAGCTTTAAAACCAGTTTTCAAATCAACCCCAGCAATTTTAGTTTTGTTTTGAGATAATTCAAAACCGTCTTGGGTCCAATATAAGACGGTATTAATATTTGTACAATATTAATTAATAGGAATTTTTATCAAGACCAAAGTTAAATACCTGTGCACTGAGCATAACTCATAGTCGTGTCTTTTGCAATTTGGTAGACATTCACCGTCCACCGTCCCGTCGAAAGAAGCAAATGGAATAATTGCTTTCTAATGGACTGCTTGAAATATTCATTCTCGGAAACAAACACATCGATTGTAATTTTGCAACTAGCAAAGCAACTGTTTCCTCGGACCGTGAGTAAAGTGTAGCATGGGATAATCAATCATATTGTATTGAAATGTTTTCAACTTACCACAAACTACCAGCTACTTTTGTCTCTAATAGGAATGTTTTATTTGCGTGATATAATGGACAGTTTAACGTATTAATGTATTATATTTCTCAAGGAAATATAAAGTTTTTTCACAGACCAATCATATTTAATCATTATTCATAATTTGACGCTATTCAATTTATATTAGAATTTTTTTATAATTTTACTCGTAATAAAAATAAATAAGATAAAAAAAATTGATGTGGCAAACACAATACCTCCTGTCATTTAATTTGTACCTATATTACTAATGCTGGCATCTATCTTTTAAAAAATTTCTAATATTTAAATATGATCCTGACTTAAATTAAGTTACAGATATCTATAAAAGTAAAAAAACTAGGTTTTTTTAATATCTCAAAATCACAAAAATTATCTTTAACCGCGTACAAAGTTCGCGAGCTGTTCGTGAATTGTTAGCGAACAAGTGCCGAGTTCGTTGTGTATGGTATACGACTAGCGAAAGTTGAAAGTTGACGTGTAAATTATTTTATAGATGTGGTTTTTTTTATATATAAATAGTGGACTAGGAAAGCACAAATATGTCATCATTATTACCGATATCTGCGTACAAAGCAGACTGGCACACCCAGCAATGGGTAATATGCCGTGATGATATATTTATTTTATTTATTTAGGAAAGCACAGAAATACATTACTATGTCTGGCTGAAAATAGATGGCCGACTAGGGTAATTGAATATCAAAACAGGGGTGCGTTTAAAATATTTTAAACATTTTTCGTTTATGTTGATTAAAACAAAATATTTTGATCTTTAAACTATTTAGATTGGCAATTCTATAAAATAGGATTATTTTTAATTTCCTCTGAAAGAAATTCCGACTTGAGGATTGCTTACACCTGAGACGAACGAATTAGAATTTGCGGTATTAAATTTTTTAAATACATCTCTGAACCCTGTTGCTAAGATCATTTTAAATGCTTCCTGGTATTGAATAAAATTCTAATAAAATAAAATAATGAAAGTAGATTCTTAATAATGAATATTAATAAAGAAAATGATATAATTGAAATACTTTGGAAATAAGGGGGATTTTTGTTTTAGCAGCTCATCACTCATATAAAATCCATATATATTATTTTGATTGGCGACTCAAATACCACCTATAAATATATAACGAATACCGAGTTAGGGGGTGGAATCTACTACCAATGGAAGTAGACAAATACAAATAGCGAACACGTGGCTACCAGTCCAGTACTGCAATTCTCAAACAGTTTTTATTTGAATATAAATTTCTTGTATTAAACTTAATAATTTTGATACACTTGCAATTATAAAGCATGTAGACTTATACAGTGTTACAATATTAATTTGTTTTTTATGAATATAATTTAAAAATAGCGTACATTTCAAGAACATTTTAGATCCACGAAGAAAACAGTTTTATATAAAAACTGATATTCCTGACGTCACATCTATGTTTTCAAACTTCGGGGGACCATAACTCGCTTATTAATAGAATTTTTTCACCGGATTTACACCAATAGTCTTAAGATGCATTCACAAATGAAAATTAGGTTTATGGTTTTTGTTTAGGTTTAAGTAAGTCATTTATAAATGTAAGTTTATATTACCTGAAAATTAGTTTTGATATGTACAGATATTTGTGTAAATGTTTCAAAAACAAGATTAAAATATCGGTAAAGCAGTACTCAACAAGACATCTGTGCACCGTGAAACTATCATTCGCTTGTCATTATTGGTTACATTTCAGCAATTATGTTATGACAGTCTCCATGTTCTTCTCGCATTTGTTTAAAAAGCCGAATCCACCAAGTGGATACTAAATAAAGATGGGTGTATATATCTATATCATTTCAGACTCGTTCTCATTGGTGAAGTTTGTGACGTCAAACTAAATCATAAACCTGAAGTTTGCACCTTGCAATGTTTAGTTTTATGATTTGGATTTAGAGACCCTAAGTTTTGAAGTGTGAATGGAGATATTACATAATATGCTGCTAAAGTCTTTAAATCTAAAGTATAAACCATAAATCTAAACCTAATTTTCATTTGTGAATGCACCTTAGGTTTACTTATACTTTCTGATGAAATTATAAAAAAAATGGTAGAACTGCTTGCGAACAGTTGATTTTGGTCTGTATGTGCCGCTTATAAAGTTGTTTTTGCTAAAAGCCTCTCCTTTGTTTTTCCTGTATCTTCTTCAATATGAATATGAATACCAGTATCAGAAATTTGACAAATATGTTTGACAAGCAATAAATTCATAAAACCTCTAAAGGAAAAAAAATTCTCTTGCACATTATATCATCGCTATTTCGGGTAAATTTACAAATATGCACATGCCTGCTTTGAAAATATCCGCAAGTCGGCATCCTATTCATCTAGCTCTTTACTCTTTCGCCAGATTCTCTTGTCCATCTCCCCTGAGATTTAAACCAATTACCCTCATGTTCTCAGCTCATCACTGCATACCAACTAACCACCGGTCACTACTGTCCAACTCCAAACTCCAACCTTAAGCGGGTGTAATAGCTGTAAATCCCTCAGGAGTCAAAGCGGAATTTGTCAGCCACTCTTCCTCGGGGGTTATTTACAACCTGGTAGCGGATTACGCGGTAAAGGGTTGAAAAGCAGATTGTAAATGTCTTTGATGATAAGGCGAAAACTTGTAAAGTATTTGCTTCTCTTTTTGTACGCATAAAAGGATTAGCAGTGAGAGGTAACAGTTTAACAAGATTTAAAAATTTCTATGATTTGCACAAATTGGCAGGTAGAATGGAAATGCAGATTTCTCTTCTGGAATTTTGAAATGAGGTTAAAATTGTTTTAATGGGTTGAAACTTTCCAACACACACATATATATATATATATATATATATATATATATATATATATATATATATATATATATATATATATATATATATATATATATATATAGATGCGGAAAGTACTCGCGACAGTGTCGAGTAGTTCAGAAAACTCTAGGGTCTCAAATGAAAGAGTTCCATCCAAAAAGTTATGGAGATGTGCTGAAACATTTTTCTGATGAATACCCAGGCAGCACCGAGCACCTCAAAAAGCCGTTTTTTGCACTTTTTTTAGATTCTCTCCAATAACTTTTTCAATTTGCTTCAAATTGGCTAAATGTTTTTTCTGGTGTTCCCAGATCAATACCGAATAGGTCAATATAACCGACATTGGGGTTTACCCTTTCCTAAAGGCAAACCAATTTTAATCAAATATACGAACAACATTTATAAATATTTATATCAACATTAAATAGGCGATAAATATTGGATTTAATTAGGTGCTGCCACCTATCTTCATACTTATATGATCTGAAACTGTTCTGTAGATCATATCATTGATGAATCTAATGTTCTGGATGTAACCCAGAAACAAAATATAACGATTCCAATCGACGGAATAACAAAATACCTGAAAAACCCGATTTTTGGGTACTTTGAGGATTTTTTCTTCGCCTTTAGGAAACGGTAAACCCCAATGTCGGTTATATTGACTTATTCGGTATAGATCTGGGAATACCAGAAAAAAAATTCAGCCAATTTGAAGCAAATTGAAAAAATTTATTGGCCAGAATCTAAAAAAAGTGCAAAAAACGGCGTTTTGAGGTGCTCGGTGCTACCTGGGTATTCATCAGAAAAATGTTTCAGCACATCTCCACAACTTTTTGGATGGAACTCTTTCATTTGAAACCCTAGAGAACGAAATCTATTTTTTTTGACCCACCCTAATATATATATATATATATATATATATATATATATATATATATATATATATATATATATATATATATATATATATATATATATACCGTGTGTCTATCTTAAAAAAGATTATCATGGGACATCAGTTTTTTGCAAATT
Source organism: Harpalus rubripes (assembly GCA_963082715.1). Taxonomy (NCBI): domain Eukaryota; kingdom Metazoa; phylum Arthropoda; class Insecta; order Coleoptera; family Carabidae; genus Harpalus; species Harpalus rubripes. Next base: position 85,649,642 of record OY720449.1, read on the forward strand.
CCTGCTCGCCTAATTATTTTAAGCAAAAACGCGTCAAATAAAAGTTTTAGGGCATCAAATTCGGCATCTAATTCAATAAACAGAATTACCTTTACACGTTTTGTAACAACAGTAATTAAATATGAAAATGTCGAAAATTACGATGAAAATATCGAGAGCCATGAAATTGAACAAAAAATAAATAAATGCTTGACGTTTTATCTGTCACAACGTAAGTTAACTTATTTGACGTTTCTGACAATTTGATTTGAAAAATATCGTTAATTATGATAATAAAAGAAATATTATATTAGATAAATAAAATTTAAAAATACAGTTTTGTTTAAATAATATGAATTTATTAAAAATTCAACTAAGTAACAAAATTATGTATGTGATGTACTCCCAACTCATTTCCAGTAATACAGAAGGGGACTACATTTATTCCTAACACTCTTTCTTGCAGTAACGCACGTTTTCCTGCTCGTCCTATATTCTCATTACGCGGCTAACGTGTATTTTTGAAGACACATTAGCAGTCTTCAAATTTTGTCACGAATTTAGGAATTGTGAAATCACGCTCTTCATTAGCATAAATATGAATATTTTCTAATAATTTCAGACAATAAAACTAAAGACATATTCAAATTGTCAGAAACGTCAAATAAGTTACATTGTGATAGATAAAACGTCGAGCATTTATTTATTTTTTGTTCAATTCCATGGCTGTCAATATTTTCAAAGTAATTTTCGACATTCTATTCTATCCCGGTATTTAACATTTAATCTTCATTTTATTATCAAAAAATCTGATATGGCCATCACCAAACCTCCCGCTATTTGATTTTTATTAATTTAAATACATATATATATATATATATATATATATATATATATATATATATATATATATATATATATATATATATATATATATACTTACATATTTAGTTATTGCGGAAACTTTATTAAGATCCATTCCATATAACTAGGGTTCTATTTACTATTTTCTTTTTAAAACGTTACTGTTATTAATTTGAAATGATTAATTAATTAATCTTCATTTTATTATCAAAAAATCTGATATGGCCATCACCAAACCTCCCGCTATTTGATTTTTATTAATTTAAATACATATATATATATATATATATATATATATATATATATATATATATATATATATATATATATACTTACATATTTAGTTATTGCGGAAACTTTATTAAGATCCATTCCATATAACTAGGGTTCTATTTACTATTTTCTTTTTAAAACGTTACTGTTATTAATTTGAAATGATTAGTTCTTTGACAGTGACATTTATCTGTCAGTTACATACATTTAAGATATGAACTGTGTAACCAAGGAGATTTGCTTGTTTAAAACGTAGGCTCCGGTATTAAATTTATAGATAATTTTATAAATTTATCCATAAAATATATAGAAAAAGTATTAATGCAAATCTGTAGAAAATTTAATAATCTTTAATTTTTATAACAACATTAACCCGAAAAAATAACATTTAAAGGTATTTTTGGTTTCCGGTTATCCGATTTACACCGAAATCTAATTTTTTGAATGATAGTATTTAAGTTAGAGTAAAGAATCCACACACATATACACACATACATACACACAGACATCATCGTGAAAATGTTAAAATTGGATTCTTGGGACCTTAAAACGTGGTCATTTAGCAAAATCTCGATATGCGATTTTTAGCACGATCCCTATACCTCCTTTACCAAGGGTAGCGGGAGGTAAAAAGGTAGCTACTTGGATTAGATTAGACTATATTTTAAGAAATAAACTTTAGAGTAAAATTCGCTAATCCAAAAATTAGGATTAGCTTATTCTTTTTTGTGACTCGGGGTGTAAATGGCGGGAGATATTGTGTGGGCCACACCAGATGTTTTCAATAGGAACGCTTATACGATCAGATCTTATGGAAATGCTTAGAATCCCACTACATAAAATAGCTTTCTTTCAATATTAAACGTCAAATGTCTACTATCTTTGAATGTATGTAAGTACATTTCAGAATTGGTAAAATAATTCGTGTTGAGTCAAATTATACTTGCCCGTTTATATATCAGACGTCAAAATTATTACCAAAATAATAATTAATCAAGTTATAAGTACCCTACATTCAGTCAAAAAGTTTTCCAAATGATTATTTTCATATCAAAATTTTACACCTGTATTTAGTAAGAGTTGTAAATAACTGCGATTGATATTAAAACAGCATTACGGGCAGATTTTAAAAAACAAACGAGCTTTGAAAGCGATCCGAGGAGGCCATGTAATGAACATCCAACCACCGCTTGCGTAATTACGTTTTATTATAAATGATTATATTATTAGTTATTTTTCGTGTTGGTTAATTTGTTTTTTATGATTTATGCCAGTTATACACGTTACCGGAAACTAAAATAAATAATGTCTAACTGACAGGTCGTAATGGAAATAAATTGAGGAGGAGTTTTTGATTTCTTAAACATTTAAATTATTAACGCCATGCCACATTTACGCAGCCATTGTTGGCGTGTACGTTTATGTTTATGCGGATACGGTCGGCATTAATAACGTCTGCTCTCCAGAAGAAAAGATATTTATATGTTAATTTACTTTTGCATACAACAGAATGGCAATCGCCATAAGGTTGTATACATTTAAATTTACTGGATTTAAGAAATGTTTGATTGATATCTCTGCACAAAACATGAGAAAATGCTGTAAGCGATATTAAATTATCCTCGGTCTTTGTTATTAAGATATTAAAATTGTGTTAGCTGCAAATTTATTTTAATATATGAACAGTTTTTGACAATGAAAATTGTAATAAGGTGCAAAATAATATGGGCACTTTAATAGAGTGTACAACTAAACAATTTTTTATATTATATTAAAATTAATGAAAAAATATAATACAATAAGAACCATTGTCAACATTTCGTAATTTCTCTCTGAAATTCTATATTAATGTTGATTGTAAATGTCACTAATATGATTCTCCACTATCTTCTTTTTTTACAAATCTGATGTGGCCAACAACAAACCTCCCGCTATTTAATTTTTATTAATTTTAATATATATATATATATATATATATATATATATATATATATATATATATATATATATATATATATATATATATATATATAAATATATAAATATATATATATACTTACATATTTAGTTATTGCGGAAAGTGTATTAAGATCCATTCCATATAACTATGGTTCTATTTGCTATTTTCTTTTTAAAACGTTACTGTTATTCATTTGAAATGATTAGTTCTTTGACAGTGACATTTATCTGTCAGTTACATACATTTAAGATATGAATTGTGTAACCAAGGAGATTTGCTTGTTTAAAGCGTAGGCTCCGGCTTTAAATTTATAGATAATTTTATGAATTTATCCATAAAATATATAGAAAAAGTATTAATGAAAATCTGTAGAAAATTTAATAATCTTTAATTTTTATAATAACATTAATCTCGAAAAAATAACATTTAAAGGTATTTTTCGAAGAAAAACTATTTTGAGCTTCTAGTAAAGTGCTATTTTCGGTTATCCGATTTACACCAAAATCTAATGGGCTCTTTCCATTACAGAAAAAGTTCGAAATACTAGGTTTCAAAATTTTCTGAATAATAGTATTTGAGTTAGAGTGGAGGATCCACACACGCAGACATCATCGTGAAAACGTTAAAATTGGATTCTAGGGACCTTAAAACGTGGTCATTTAGCAAAATCTCGATATGCGATTTTTAGCACGATCCCTATACCTCCCTCACCACGGGTAGCGGGAGGTAAAAAATCTGATGTGGACACCACCCAAATAAAATTGCACGTATTTGACATAATTTGACATAAACATTATTTTTTTATTTTTTTGTCCTAATCCTTAGCAAGCTTTATTACAAAAACCAAAAAGTATATAATTTTTAAATGTATATATCTCGCTTATATAAAGAGCTAATTTAATAATATTGGTTATGCTGGACGCAGAATTTAATTCTCCAAAATTATTATTTGAAACATTTATTTCTAAAATCAAAATCGCCATCTAGCAGCGTACCGTCATAGTATGTATTGTCAAATGCTGACGTCATTCTGTGGCGCCAAAGGACAGACCGTTTGAAAACAATACATACTTGAATAGTTGTCTGCATGTATAGTATGACTAGCGGAAGAAAGTTGACGTTTAGATTATTTAATAGATGTGGTTTCTTTTGAAAACATTTCCCTATATTTGATTTGAAATGAAACTGACCCTTATGTATTCCGTTACAGAAGATTAGAATTGTACTCAATACCACGAGGCATTTAAAATGACCTTAGCAACAGGATTCAGGGATGTATTTAAAAAATTTAATACCGCAAATTCTAGTTCGTTAATCAACCCTCGAGTCGGAATTACTGTTAGAGGAAATTAAAAATAATCCTATTTCATAGAATTTCCAAATTAAATAATTTTAAAGATCAAAATATTTTGTTATAATCAACATAAACGAAAAATGTATAAAATATTTTAAACGCAGCCTTGTTTTAATATTCAGTTACCCTAGTCGGCCATCTATTTTCAGCCAGACATAGTAATGTATTTCTGTGCTTTCCTAGTCCAGTATTTAAATGGATTTATGCAAAAATTGCATACCTGAATATTTCGTACAATTCTATTCTTCTCTAGGGTTTCAAAACAAACCACAACTATAAAATAATTTGAACGTCGAGTTTCATTCGTTAGTCCATACAAATAATATCATTCTGAATTATTAATTATGAAATATTTCTATATTTCTTTTATTTATTTTAAAATAATGTATCAATAAATTTAATATAAAATGTATTTTTCTATACAATTATTACAGTATTTAATAAAAAAAAAAAACGTTAATACATAAAATATCTATAAATAATTGATATTATTCATACACGAGTATCTAGATAATTGTAATTACATAGAATGAGATTTAATGCATGCTTTATTTATATTAATCAATATATTATTAAAGGTAAATCTATTCAAAACATTCCACGATATGAAAAAGAACTTTAGCTTATACATGCAGAAAAATAATTAAAATTTAATCTTCACACAAATAAAAAAAATTCTTTGTAATTAATTTCGTGATTCAGTAATTAACACCCTGTATATTATCCTGTAATTAATCAATTAAATATGTTGAATGTATATGTGTGTTGTACATATATACTAAACAAACACATTCATACCATGAAATGACTGGCAGATTTTGAGATACTCGCATTTTTATACCGGCGAAAAGTGCATACTCATGATTTGCTAAATTATTTTCATACAGAAAAGAAAGTAAAAAGGCATGCTTTTACTTGGGAAATTTAAAATTATGTTTTGCAAATGGAAATTCAAAAATATGTTGGCGTACAGCCAGCAATCAGGCTAAAAATGGTATTTAATTTTGTCAATTTCTTAATAGTAATTTGTAATGAATACATACTTTCTTTAAGTGATTTTTTTTTTGAATTTTATGAATTGAGATAGTTTTTATTTTTTTCGTGTTATTCTTTATTCATGAGAAAATTGTCTTTGAAATTACAATGTTTGAATTTCTGCTTCCCCTTTCGCCTGATGGCGTTTGAAAGGACCTAACCAAAGAGGGTGTTGCTTACATTTGCCACTGACGGAATTTAAACGACTGACAGTCATGACAGCTGTCAACTACTACTGATTTTTGTATTTGGAAATAATCAAACATGGTTGTAAAATAGTGTTTTGTGCAGTTGCCCAAATACAACTTATAATAGGGAAAAATATTTCTAGTAGTGCCTCAAAACGAAGAATGAAAAGATAAAAATATAAAATTAAAACTTCTTTGTTGTACAGATCATTTTGATGCAACTATAAATATTTTTATAATTAAATAAACACATTTAATTTTTTAGCTGGAAAATGATGCACTCAGGCTACGGTTTCTTATACCGGCTAATCTTTGCACTACTGGAGCATAAGAGAGATTGATAAATCCAGGATAAAACATTACTAGAAGGACGATAATGTTAATCTCCAACTGGAGAGGATCTATTCCAAAAAATGTGTCGCTGGAATATGTTTTAATAATATTGTATTCTGTATCTCTGTATGTTCCTGACACAAAATAAATCCAAAAGTCAAATAGGTGTCAACTAAAATGGAAAAAAGAGAGAACGGGGAAAAAATTACTCAGAAATAGACAAAACAAACATGTTGGAGATCAATAAAAGTAAAAATAATACAAGAGATGAAATTTATAATGAATTTATGTGTCAAATTTATTACAGAATAAAATTTACTTCCTCGAACATCGGTGGAGTAATTTATTCTGTAGATTTACTTAGCTAGTATTTTTATTCTTGTTTAGACGAAAACCTCTGGAATAAACTATTTTACTTCAGGAGTAAATTTTACTTTGCTAGTGCTTTACTTATCCAACTATTAAAAAACTGGGCATTAAACTATGAAATATAACGCTACAATATAATAATAAATAATTAAGAACTACGCTAAAGAACCAAAAATCACGCTGCACTATAAGTCAGACCTTATGTCACACAGTTGTCATTAAAGCAATCATTGACATTGATGTATGATACATTTGTTTTTTTTTTTCATCATCTTTCCAGTTATCTCATTGGCTAATGTGTTTCTGACGTCATAGGCAGTGTAATTTGGCGCCAATTCAAAAAGTATATTTTTAAACTGCTACTGTGCTTAATATATACAAAAATTTGAACAGAAAATCATATTTAATAATACTGTAGAACGTACTTACATTTCAGAAGAAAAAAGATTTGTTAATTTTTTGCAACACCTCATTCACAATAAATGTTAACATATTTCCAGTATACCAGGTCAAATTTAGACGCTGTTTGGGCGCCGTGAAATTTAGACGCCATGAAATTTGGGCGCTTTGACATTTAGAGGTTTTCGCACGTACTCTAAATGTTTGAAGCAGGGGTGTGGGGTGGCAGTCGAAATCATGGAGTCGGGAAATTTTTAAACCAGAATATGCATGCATCGAATCATGGTAGTCGGAGTTGGAGTCTCATTTTAATCCTTTATTGAGAGTACCATAATAAACAAGTACGAAAAATATTAGATACATTTAAATTTTGCTTAATTGTGGGTGTTACATTTTTATGGCGAGCGTTGTACTTTATTTTCAACAACTTTTATCCAATCAATCGAATTCAAACTGTTTAAACAACCCTCCAATATTCGAATTCCTGGTTTCATAATCAGTCCCACCACCATATTTCAAGTTCTCATCTAATTGTAAATGAGGCCGGTTCAGCCATATTGGTTCCCCATGCAGCCATGCAGCCCTACGGTCTCGGCAAGACCCCAGCCTGCCCGCAGAGTGTCGAGGGGACCGACTACGCTTGCTGCACTGTTTTTACACAACAAGGTCGGAGCAGGCACAGGCAATCTAAAATGGCGCGCTGCATCTAAACAATGGGACCGAGCCGAGCTGGGAGGAAGATGGAATGGAAGTTTTTTGTACACCGCTCAGGTTAAGATGGTTTGTGAAAAGTTATTAAGATTGGGTTTTTGTGGAATTTGAAGTGGTTTTTAGCGAATTGGAAGTTTGAGGTTGGGTAGAAAAGTTCCCTTCAACAAAAATACACTTTACCATTATTTCCTTACATTTCGTAAAACTTCCTAACTATTTTTCTTTTGGAATGCTTACAAATTAATTTCCGGCAGACTTTAAATTATTAACACTGTCAAATTAATTTCAAGGTGACTTAAAAAGCACCAAATATATTTTATTTAATAACAAAAAATCTAAATGTGGGGACTCGTGGCCGCGTGCCTGAGTGTCTGGTCGCGAATCTGGAAAACCAGATTCGATCTCGAACGACGACAAATATTTTGAATTTTAAATGGCACAAAATTGACCCCTGTGGTGCACTCTCCACGCCAGCAATGAGTGCCCTTGAGGTGACGCCTGGTAAACGCCCGCACGGTACAAATATGTCATCATCATTACCGAAATCTGCGTACAAAGCAGATTGGCACACTCAGCAATGGGTAATATGCCATGATGATATATTATTATTATTTAAAAATCTATATGATTTTTTTAAAGCAAAATTCTATGGAAAATTGTTACATAATTTGTATGAGAACGGGAAAAATATATTCACAATTTATTTGTAATAATTGTGTGGGTTTTCTACGTACATTATTAGATACCAATGCAATACTGTTATGGGAAATACAAATTGAAGTTGTGTAACAGGATATGAAATCTATTTGCTGGAAAAATATGAAAACATGGATTTGAGCTTGACTACAAAGTGGTGTTGATAAAATGTGGGTGGGTGACGAAGGAATAATATAAAGGAAATTTAATATCACACAGCATTTAGCGTACACTTGCATTGTGTACAAACTATATGATAACAATTAATATGTATCTTCCTATATTTTTAATTAGAAACGTAAAATTAAAACTAGAAAATTTTTGCGTAGTATACGATAAAATACCTACCATTAACGTTAACGTTACGTACCTAAAAGTGTACACCAAAATATCGGATTTTAAAAAGTTATAGATTTTGCGTAACGTTTTAATCACATTTATGTACGTAAAATATTATTTTTTACACGATCGAGTTTTATTCACAAATTGTTTAAAAATTAAACTAGTTTTTTTTTTATTTTATTTTGGAATCACAATATTGTTTTTTCGTCCTCAAAAGCGGGCGCAATTTGGCTTTTATTGCCCGAGAGCCTACACAACACAACAAATTCGATAAATCACATATCTATTTGAAACACCGCCACTCGCAAAACTTTCGGATTTTTTCTCGTATACGTCTTTTGACTTCTATAGAACTAATTTGCCTTGTGCATCTTCAAATTCATTCGATATTTCTTTGTAATCATCTACATCTGATATTTTCATTTGACACTAAATTAAAATTGTTTATAACAAATAACATAGCAACAGCAACAAACAACTATTAATATGTGAAAATAAGACCATCGAACTAAAAATAAAACAAAATCAGGATTCATACTAAATAAATAAATATATTCCATCTAGTCTATTATGTACGCCAAATATATCGAATTTTAAATGGCACAAAATAGTCCCCTGTGGTGCACTCTCCACACCAGCAATGAGTGCCCGTGAGGTGACGCCTGGGAAGCGCCCACACGGTGCAAATATTTCATCATTACCGATATCTGTTTACAAGCAGATTGGCAGACCCAGCAATGGGTAATAAGCCGTGATGATACATTTATTTCTTTATTTATAGTCTATTTTGTAACAAAATGGTTAACTTTTAGAAACCAACAGCAATAGGTTGCACAATGTAAAAACCAATTTTATATTTGGTTTGTTTCTATGTGCATTTTTAAAATATCGTTCCAACCGACTGTTGTACAGTCCAACGAATTGTTGGTATATTTGCTCCTACAGACTTCGAACGCAGCCCCGAACTGTCTGATTCATCCACTGATCTGTGCTATGTACATTTTGTCAGCACATGCACACCACAATTTTCAAGTGGTACAAAAATAATATCGAGGCAAGCCTATGATTATTTATTTGTTTTCATAAGTGAACATAATGAGTTATTTGGAATTTGAATCTAATTTAGAATCAATGTTATCTGATTCATCTGACGAAGAAATGGATTTAATATTTGGCCAACCTCGAAAAAAAAACAGTAATTATTTATTATTAATATTTATTTTTAGATAATTTATTGACTGATTTTTTCTGCAGAGGAGACAGTAATTAATTATGATGATAGGATAAGTTTGTTGTCCGTTCCAATACATACAAAGTTTCTTACGTATGTCTGAATGAGTATAAACAAGACATGCGTACAAAAGGGTCCATGAATGCATACATGAACGCACCCAAAAAGTCGTATAGGAACAAACTTACTATATATGTCAACATACTTGATTGGGGAAAATATTATAATCTGCTCCTATTCGCATATTTCAATAATGTTCAATATTTGTTCCGTAGAGGGTGTTTTCATGGCGTCACCTTACCAAAACTATCTTGAAAAATATCTGATGTGGCCAGCATATTACCTTCCGTCAGTTCTATGTATTTTGTACAAATTCCACATAGAAAGTTTTTTTTTTTGCAAATTGTTCCATATTTTCAGTACATTACCTTCAGTCAGTTCTACGTATTTTGTACAATTTCCATACAGAGAGTTTCTTGTAAGATTCTATATATTTCCAGTAAAATTATAACTCAAACATATCAGAATTTTCTTAATGTAGTAGATGTTTCCATGTTTATAGCACAGCTGGCTGCTTTGTGAAATTTAATTTTTTTATAATTTTTTAACTCTATATCCATTGAACATGAAGTACAAAATGTAATCAAATCGTATAGAGAATATAATTTTCTTAAATATTTATAACATTAAATGTGAAAAAATGATATTTAACAGCATTCCTTCAAGAAAAACTGTTAAAATCTTCAAATTAGGGTACTTCCGGTCGACCAATTATAACCAAAATCTAATCAGCTCTTCATATGGATCTAAAGAAAAGGAATACGCAAAAATTATAATTTTTGGAAAGGTGGTATTGGAGTTATGCGATCCGAAAAAATCATCACACACACACATACATACATCCATCCATACGTGCAGACATCATCGTAAAAATAGTAAAATCGTATTCTAGGGACTCTAAAACGTGCTTATTCATTAAAAACTCATCATCGAATTTTTTGACCAAAGACAATCTTCCTTACCTAAAGGTGACGAAAAGTAAAAATGTACTACATTGTAAGTACCACAATTCAAGTGTTTTTTAAAAGTTATTTAACGTAAAAAGCCGGCTAGAATGACACGGAATTCCTTTCTTTGTACCCACTTTGAAAGTGTAAACCTAAATACCTCTTTAACATAATTAATAGAAAATAGTGACCGTATCTACCTGATATTGATAAATGAATTTTGTCACTGTTCGTTTCTAATGGAACGAATGCAGCATGAAAGCAGATGCTGTGCCCAGCTCCGCTCGGCTCGGCCTCTCGGTTGAGAGTTTTTAACTTCTCTTTGAGTTCCGCGCCGACCAATTACCAGGGCTGCGCGGCTAAAAAACGCCAAGTCCCGAAACACGCCCTAACCAGCGAACCTGGAGCTGAGAGAAAGAAACCAACACGACCAAGGCCAGGTTGCACACGAAAAAATGGGGGCTTTTTACACAAAATACTCGCACACCATTAATTTAAAATAAAAGGATGTTAGAGGAGACGGTTTATCGGGGCTTTGAATTAATTAAATATTAATTTGGGAGGAAACTGCAGATGATTTTAATTTTGTTGATGTTTTGGTTGCAAACGAAAAATAATTCAAGAACTTACAGCAAAAACAACATTAGTTATTTTTTTAATTGTTTGATATAATCAAAGGAAAAACTTTCTAGCTTCCTTATTTTTGTAGATTTCTGTAGTTCAATTTAAATCAGGATGATGATAATTTAGTAGAAACGCTCAAACTTTAAAATGTTATAACTTGACTGTAAAATACTTTTTGCGAGAAATAGTTATACCAAATTGTTTGGCATCCTTGAAGTACATATTGTTATATTTTTTTTTTGTTTGGGCTTTGGGCTCTATTCCGTCACCTTTAGGTAAGGAAGGTATTGTCTTTGATCAAAAAATTCGGTGAAGTTTTTGATGAATAAACACGTTTTAGGGTCCCTAGAATACGATTTTACTATTTTTACGATAATGTCTGTATGTATGTGTGTGTGTGTGTGTGTGTGTGTGTGTGTGTGTGTGTGTGTGTGTGTGTGTGTGTGTGTGTGTGCGTGTGTGTGTGACAAAATTTTCTAATGCGATAACGCTAATATTACAATTCCAAAAATTATAATTCTTTCGGATTCCTCTTCGTTATATCCATGTGAAGAGCTGATTAGATTTTAATTACAATTGGTCAACCGGAAGTACCGTCATTTGAAGATTTTAACAGTTTTTCTTGAAAAAACGATGTTAAATATAATTTTTTCACATTTAATATTATTATAAATATTAAAGAATATTTTATTCTCTATATGATTTGAATGCATTTTATACTTCATATTCATATTAAATGAATATAGAGTTAAAAAAATAAAAAATTATAAAGAAATTAAATATCATATATTAGCCAGCTATGCTATAACAGCTGCTATATTAAGAAAATTCTGATTGAAAGGTGTCAGTGTCAAGTGCAGTTGACAGTAATAGTATATTCCGTAACTTAACCGCGGTGACCAAGGTTCTGGTTATGCGTTCCGTAATGTAACCAAAACATAATTTCAGGATCGCGGTTAAATTTCGGAATGTGGTTCCTGAAAGTTTTGGTTACTACTTCGTGATCACGACGAACAGAAATTTTTTGTGGTTGTTGTGGTCATATTCTTATTTCTTATAATATAATAAATAATATTGTATAAACATATAATTACTATACACTATATACTGATATGTATAATATTTACGTTAGTATAAGGATAGACAAAAGTTATGTTGTCAAATATTTCTAATGACGCAGTGGTTCCCTGCTTTACCGACACAAATTAAGATGTTCCGAATCACAACCACTTTTCAGTGACCATAACATGACCACTAGAACCATAACCACGGTCGTGGTTAAGTTACGGAATATACTATAAGTATGTGTTATAATTTTACTGGAAATATAGGATCTTTTGCTAAAAACTTTCTGTATGGAATTTGTATAAAATATATACAACTGCCAAGGTAATATACAAGAAATATAATCATTTGCAAGGAACTTTCTGTATGACATTTATACAAAATACATAGAACTGATGGAAGGTAATGTGCTGGCCACATCAGATTTTTTTATTATTTGAATTATTAATTTTCTTCTTCAGACTTTATAACCAAATTTGTTTTACAATTGTAATCTAATTATATTTTTATAATGGTTCATTGTTTCTTTGTAATCAGCACGTTAATTCTAATCCACAATCTAACGTTTATATTTTTAACCAGTGAAATTATCAACCTAACAATAGCTGCAAGAACGTATATACTGGCCAGTTGTTAGTAGTGTTTCTATTGCTTTTGTAACGCAGTGATTCAGCTAAAATTTACGTACTACTGACCTCAAGAAACATCAACATTATACCATGACGCATGTAAAAGATACCATTACAATGTTGAGGAATGCGCAAAAATTTACTTTCGAGAAAGGTTTGTCATTGCGTACTGATTTGGCGTTTCGCAAGAAATAGAAAATAATAAAATGCAGAAAATAAACAGTTTAGTTATGAAATTAAGTATTTTAAATTATAACTGAAAAATAGGTAGATATACAAAAGTAGCCTCATGTTAATCATCAAAATTATTCTGGTTCTACAATTTTTTACCTAACCTAACCTACATTTGGTAAGAGAGGTATAGGGATCGTGCTAAAAATTGCATATCGAGATTTTGGTAAATGACTACGTTTTAAGGTCCCTAGAATCCAATTGTAACATTTTATCGATGATGTGTGTGTGTGTGTGTGTGTGTGTGTGTGTGTGTGTGTGTGTGTGTGTTTGGATCCTCCACTTTAACTCAAATACTATCATTCAGAAAATTTTTAAACCTTGTATTTCTACCTTACTCTAATACGGAAAGACACCGGAAATGGCACTTTACTTGAACATCAAAATAGATTTTCTTCTACAGATTTGCATTCTAGTAGTTTACATTGCAAGACCGTTACTTAGAACTTTACGGGCGAGTTCGTAAATTTCGGGTAACGGTTGAGCATTGTACAATGTTTTATGATATACTGAATCGTAAATAACTTGAAAAAATTATTGAAACACACTACAATACATTAAACTATTTGATCGAAATAGTCTTTGAAAACATATGGCGAAATAACGAATAAATAAAACTGTACATATGTGTAATGGTTTCAACAGCCTGTAAATTTTCTAACGGGCGGAGCCCGTAAAAACCCTTCTAATAACTAGAGACAAAGCTCTAAGAGGTTTACGATTCAGTATAACGTAAATACGTTTCTATATATTTTATGGATAAATTTATAAAATTATCTATAATTTTAATCCTGGAGTCTATGCTTTAAACAAGCAAAACTCCTTGGTTACACAGTTCATATCTCAAATGTATGTAACTGACAGATAAATATCACTGTCAAATAACTAATCATTTCAAATTAATAATAGTAACGTTCTAAAAAGAAAATAATAAATAGAACAAGAACCATAGTTATATGGAATGGGTCTTAATACAGTTAATATGTAAGTATGTATATTTAAATTAATAAAAATTAAATAGCGGGATGTTTGGTGTTGGCCACATCAGTTTTTTATGCTTTGAAATATACCTCTGAAAATTTCAGCCATTATCAACGCTTGGTTATTGTTTGAGTCGAAGGCAATGTTTTTCAAAAATCACGTCATGGTTAGATTCTTGTCTTTAAAAGGCAATACGTTAAAAATGTTAAAATTGGATTTTAGGGACCTTAAAATGTGGTCATTTACCAAAATTTCTACATGCGATTTTTAGCACGATCCCTATACCTCCCTTACCAAGGGTAGCGGGAGGTAAAAATTGAATCCAAGCAGTGCCGACTTAAGACTTTTAAACACCGCCATTCTCAACAAAGAAAAAATCGTTTCTCCATCATCACTGCCAAGAGCCAGGGGAAAAAGATAATTGTTACAAATTTTGTTTTTTCATTACGCGAATTTTAAAGTTTGAAACTCCATCTAATGTTTTTGGAATGACAAAGTGTATTAATGTTATTTCGAAACTCAGATTGGTCATTTCTTAAAATTATTATACCCACAGATGGATCAAGTTTCAACTTATGTGGCACCTAACAGAATTTCTCCGTTATTTTTGCCGGTTTACGGTTTTCAATTCAGGTTCGGTTCGAAGTCCCGGTTTAATGAAAGGTCTCGTGGAATAGACTATAGGTAGAAATTATGAAAGTCCATGAACTCCCATATTTTTAATATTCAATGACAAGTTATTTTCGAATTGGTTCTGAAATGTTGTTTAATAGAACATTTCAAATATTCACAGGAAAAATCTTCACCAGTTTCTCGACTTTGCAGTCGGAGCTTTTTCGCTACATCAGTCATTCGTCCAAACTTTTTGCGTCGTTTGGTGGTAATTGTGTAATTCAGTGGTTAATTTTTAGCGACTGGTTAAAAATTGTATCCAATTGTTTGTTATATTATGTCAACATAGGTACTTAATTGATTAAATTTTTAACCAGTTGCTAAAAATTAACTACTGAGTTACGGAATCTCATCAGATAGCCACTGACACCGCTCTTAGCGTAACAATTTTTTCTATTTCTGTTGAACATTCATCTTTTTATACCCTGACGCTTGGACCGTCATCCTTTTTAGATCTTGGCTTACAATTTCTGAGGCCTGTATCTTAGGATTGTTACCGTTTTGCCTCCTTTACACACACCATATAAAAGCGCCCACCTTCAATCTATAAGTACCAATCATCTCATTTTGCTAGAAAATGGACATTCATCCTTTTATCCCCTGGCTTTTATATATGTTTTAATCAAATTTTTTAATTAAAAAAATTTAAGATCGTACTCTGCTCGGTGTACCGCTCTTTACGAATCTACCGCCGGGGGCTATAGACCCCAAAAGCCCCCCCATTAAGCTAGCACTGGATCCAAGGGGTTATACAAGCAGAGTACATATCACGCCCCATACTTCTTATAACTCATACTTCTCATAAGTCATACTACGACGACAGCCGAACACGCTTCGTTTTCTATCGAAAAATATATGACATCCGCATTACTCAATTAAAATTTTATGCAAGGTGACAGATCTTCAACCTTAAATATAAAATTAACAATATGATGATACGGATGTGATGTGATATGTTTCCATTAGTTTTATTGAGATTTTAACAATATTTTAAGAGTAATAGAATAAAGGATATATTATCCTAATAATAATCACAATAAACTGTTAAATAAGTGACATATTACAAAAATTAGAAGATCACATGCCATTTTCACAAGTATTGGAATATCATCTGGTTAAGTAATCAGCTGATGGATGTTGTCGTGGTAGCATTTAATTTTCAACAGCGAAATGTTTCTAAGAACAGTACGTTAATTTATTTGTATACTTATGCAGTTCACAGCTACAAGGTTCTGATGTTCTGATTTTAGCTCATTGGAGATATAAACTTTAAAATTTGAGTTTTGTAAAATTGGTGAGCTACTATACCGAAATACGATTACAAAACCTGTAACATTGTCTGTAATCATCTACAATTGATGCACTGCAAGCAGAATCTCAAGATATTTTACACATCGATAAGAATATAAGAAACGGAAATTTCATATAGTTTTGTTCCAGTTCTACAGTATTCTTACTAACGGACTGCCTGCTTCTATTGCTACATAATCATATACCATTTTCTGTGTTAGAATATTATCGGTGGAAAATATATTTGTTGTAGGTATTTATTTATTATATTTGTATAGGTACTACAAATATTTGCCTACCTTACCAACCATTTTATTAATTGTTGAATACTATATTACATCTTCATTCAATTCCAAAAGTATTTAAAATGTAATAATTTTTTTAAGTATCTGACAGATCGGTATATAAATTTCTTTCAAGAAACTATAGAGACATCTATTCTCGTAATGTTGAACCTATCTTTCTACTGCATATGTATTTTTTCCCAGTGTATATCGAACTTTGCCGAGAGGACCCGAGATGAGTATGGCTTGTGAGAAGTATGAATCGTGCAGAGTATGAACTGTGAGAAGTATGGATTGTGATATGTTTCCTACGAGCAGACATTTTAACTTCAAAATGCATCAAACACTTTAAAACCCCATACCTCATTCTAAATTTTTGTGATTAACTTTTAATACTGTAGCTGCCAAGCTGGCATCTTTAATATTTCCCGGAATAATCGAATTTCTTATCTCCGTCTCCGACGCATCGGATGCACAGATGCGTCCGCGTCCGCTGGATTGAGATGTATATTAGGTTGTAATTACATTAGCTCCAGCGACCACTGAGACAGTTTAAATGATGATTAATAGAAAAACGGTGACGCCCATTCTAACGCGGGACGCGCTTGACACTCCGTGTGTTCTGTCGCGTAGAATGTGATTAGCCCCCAACTGAATTATTCACGAGGAAGCGCTCTCTCTTCAATGCTCATTTTTTAGATTGAATATTTGGAGACGTTTTTGTAATTAGGAAATTGTTGTTTCCGTGTATGGCTGTACTCGTATTTAGCTAATGCATATTTTGAAATTTATCAAAAATTTTGGAGTAATTAAATTAGAAAATTAAAGGAGATGGATGTATATCAAACAGATAGCATCTTATCAACATGTAATTTGTATAATTAATTATATTAGAATTCCATATAAATAACTGTACGTTCACAGGTTCAGATTAGCAATGGTTGTCGAAAGTAGATATGCATGATTTTTACCATAAATAAATTTTATAAATTATAGTGTAACTAAAATGAATCAACGAATTGTCCGGAGTTCAAATCCGTTCAAAAATTTATATAATATATTTATAATAATAATATAATAATAATAATGATTTATTTTGTTAGCCAGAAAAAATCTGATACAAAACGAGTTCAGTACATAGTTACAATAACAAAAATAAACATTCTATCAATTTTTTACTTATCGATTAAATACATACATAGATAATACATTCCCTATACTTATTATAAACAGGCTATTTATTCATTTATTATAAAACTACGATTAAATACATACATAGATAATACCTTCCCTATACTTATTATAAACAGGCTATTTATTCATTTAGTATAAAACTACGTAACTTTAAAGCGTTAGCCATGAACCAAAACAAATTATATGCTTGTGTAGTATTGCTAATATTTAGGCAAGCTGAAAATGAGTCGCCTAACGGTGGTAACCAGTGATTCCTTAATTCTCTGTAAATGGGACAATAATATAGAATATGTTTCAGGTCTTCAAGTACATTCAAATTACAAATTGTACAAAGTTCTTTTGGATTGATTTTATACACAATATTATGAATAACTATTCTTATCATTAAAATATTGACTGTTCTTAATTGCGCTAATACTCTACACGTATTCACAGAAATATTTAGTGTTAAGTATAATTGTGGACCGCTGTTTATTTGTAAATTACTATAAACATTACAGTATCGTCCATTTTGAGCCCTGCTTAAGTCTTGATTCCTAATTTGTTCTTTATAAGAGTTTATTATAATGTTAATACTGTTTTTCAAAAGCAATATATTTTCATCCTCAATCAAATCGGCAAAGCCGATGTTATGAAATAACCCTCTTATTACGCCATGATGAAATATATATAATATATTTCATCATGGCGTATTATCCATTGCTTGGTGTTAGAGGTGGGCGCGTGAGTAACTTTTTGTTCACGATCACGCACGCTCACGGAACTAAAAATGTAATCACGACCAATCACGCACGACTTCTTATGTTTGATTCACGATCACTCACGCTCACGATTTTATTTTGACAGTCACGTCCGATCACGCCCGGCGGGTCACGTTCGTGTCACGTAATTGTTTCTATTTACATTTAAGCCTGTTTAACACAATCATAAGTTGTCATCAAATTTGTTAACAATTATTATATAAATTAACCACTGAATTACACAATTAATAAAACCACCAAACGACGCAAAAAGTTTGGACGAATGACTGATGTAGCGAAAAAGCTCCGACTGCAAAGTCGAGAAACTGGTGAAGATTTTTCCTGTGAATATTTGAAATAAATAAAATAAATAAATATATCATCACGGCTTATTACCCATTACTGGGTGTGCCAATCTGCTTTGTACACAGATATCGGTAATGATGAAATATTTGTACCGTGCGGGCGCTTACCAGGCGTCACCTCACGGGCACTCATTGCTTGCGTGTAGAGTGCACCACATAGGTCAATTTTGTGCCATTTAAAATTGGAAATATTTGGCGTCGGTCAGGATCGAACCCGGTTCTCCATATTCGTGACCTGACACTCAGGCACGCGGCCGCGAGACCCCATATTTGAAATGTTCTATTAAAACAACATTTCAGAACCAATTCGAAAATAACTTGTCACTGAATTTCAAAAATATGGGAGTTCACGGACTTTCATAATTTCTACCTATAGTCTATTCCACGAGACCTTTCATTAAACCAGGACTTCGAACCGAAGCTAAATTGAAAACCGTAAACCGGCAAAAATAACGGAGAAATTCTGTTAGGTGCCACATAAGTTGAAACTTGATCCATATGTGGGTATAATAATTTTAAGAAATGACTAATCTGAGTTTCGAAATAAGATTAATACACATTGTCATTCCAAAAACATTAGATGGGGTTTCAAACTTTCAAAAATTTATATAATATATTTCATCATGGCGTATTATCCATTGCTTGGTCTTGGTATGCCAATCTGGATACAGGTGAATTAATATTTTACAATGTGTGTCAAAATTAGCCACATTGTAAAATCCGTCTTTTTATAAAACGCCTAGACATTTTATAAAACACGGCCAAATTGTCAAATTTTTTTGTTATCTTCTAGCGTTATATAAAACTATAAATAATAGCAATAGCAAAAGTTATATCTCTTTTTAAAGCATTTCGGTCATTTTCTAAAATACCTACCTTCATATCCATAATGTAGGTAGTAGGTGAATAACAAAAACAGTTGTTTTATGAAACGTCTAATCATTTTCAAAATAATTAAGCGAATAATAAACTGAAGAGTTTTGGATTTATAGTTCTCATATTTATCTAAATATAATAAAATAATCTGATGTGGACACCACACGACATCCTTGTACGCAAGACCAGTATGAAGTATATAGACCCAATTATAAAATTGCACGTATTTTGACATAAATATCAATTTTTTTATTTTTTTGTTATTTTTTGTCCTAATCCATAGCAAGCTTCATTACAAAAACCGAAAAGTATATAAGTTTTAAATTTACATATCTCGCTTATACAAAGGGCTAATTTAATAATACTTGATGTACTAGACGCAGAATTTAATTCTCTAAAACTCTTATTTGAAGCATTTATTTCTAAAATCAAAATAAAACCATTTTATTCAATAAAAACTTTTAACAACTTCAGGTAATATATCACTTCCGGTTATCCTGTTTTAACCAAAATCTACTATGTTATTCCAATTGACATAAAAGTCTTATAAGTATACCAAATTTGAAAAGTTTTGGATTATATTTTAAAATAGTTTTTTATTAAAATCTATTACAGGCTTTAAATAAAGTACCATTTGTAAAAATTATGTAATGACCAAAAAGGGAGGTGCACAACTAGATGTTATAGCAGTCCTAAATACAAAATTTCAACTTTCTATGGCTTACCGTTTTTGAGTTATGCGAGATACGTACGTATGTACAGACGTCACGACGAAATTAGTCAAAATGGATTCAGGGATGGTCAAAATGGATATTTCCATTGAAATCTGAACACCGAAATTTTTCGCGATTGCTATACTTCCTTTACTTCGTACAAGGAAGTAAAAATAACCTACGTGAACTAACATATAAGACACTTTTCCAAAAGGGAGTTTTGTGCCTTCCAATTGGAAGGCTCTGGGTTTGAATCCCAGTGAGGTCCAAGAATTTTTCACAATTATTTCTTCGTTTAAATAAATTTTTAAGGGATACTACAGCCCATTTCTACGATTTAAACAATTAGGTTGGATACCAAATAATTATTCTTTTGTGCATTATGTTAGGTTACATTAATTTAGGTATATTTACAAAAATGCGTGATTTTATGTATGTATATATGTATATTTACAAAAATATTCATATATTTATTTTACAATAGGTTTGTTGGTTCCGTTATGCTGCGTCTAACCGTAAAACGCGGCGGTAATTATCGCTGCGTTTTGCGTTTTACTGCCTATCGCCGCGGTAATAATTTAAGTTACTAAATATTATTTTTCTGTTCGATCCGTTTGCGTTAAATTATTCAGTTATTTTCAAATATACTTCCTGAAGTTATGGTATGGTATGACTAGTGAATGAAAGTTGACGTTTAAATTATATTATTAGATGTGGTTTCTTTGAAACCCTAGAGAAGATTTTTTTTGCATGAACCCATTTAAATACTAGACTAGGAAAGCATAGAAATACATTACTATATCTGGCTGAAAATAGATGGGCGACTACGGTAAGTGAATATCAATATAGGAATGCGTTTAAAATATTTAAACATTTTTCGTTTATGTTCATTTTAACAAAATATTTTGATCTTTAGCTATTTAGTTTGGCAATTCTATGAAATAGGATTATTTTTAATTTCCTCTAACAGTAATTCCGACTCGAGGGTTGCTTACATCTGAAACGAACGAACTAGAATTTGCGGTATTAAATTTTTAAATATATCCCCGAATCCTGTTGCTAAGGTCATTTTAAATGCCTTCTGGTATTGAGTACAATTCTAATCTTTTGTAACGGAATACATAAGGGTCAGTTTCCTTTCAAATCAAATATAGGGAAATGTTTTCAAAAAAAACCACATCTAATAAATAATTTAAACGTCAACTTTCATTCGCTAGTCATACTATATTTAATTTCTAAATTTTATATGGTAATTACCTATTCTATTATAAAAATGCAATACATCTCGTATTATATGCAAACGATAATATATTTTAAAATAAAACGTTTTCTGTTAAATAAAATATTCAATTAACAAATATAATGCACAGAAATATCAATATAAAAACTATAATATGTACAATAAAACAATACAAAGAAAATAACATCTTTAAATGTATAATATTATTGCCATTGTTTCAAATCCTATAATTTAAAATAATAATCATTACCTACCATAAACGAAATAGCAACTGAATCAACATAAATTAGTTTTGTTCTCATTTAAATGACATAGGCCACGAAATAAATATTATGAATAAATGTCAGATAATTTAAAGTATGTAGCCTAGCTGGCATAATCTCGGTATGTCATGCAAAGTGACTTGCCTAGTAACGCCAAATACAAACTTTCAACCATAGGCGATTCTGTAACAATGGAATGACGAGGAAGCCAATCGCGTATGCAGCAATCGATAGGAATATGTCATGTGATTACACTCGCTACACTGCACTCGCATTAGAGCGAGCTATAAAAAATTGAAATTCATGGAAGCCATTGCACAAAGGACGCAAACGCAAATGGAGACACGCATTTTCAATTGCCTTTATGGATTGCGTGTTCGAAAAGAAAAGAAACATTACCAGTAAATCTCTTTTCTTTTCAATTTTAAAATTGTGTTTCTTTTCTACCTAATTATAATTATTTGTAGATAGCTTATGTAGGTAGAGCCCAGATTCATAATGGATTGACCAGATTATATTTACAACAAATTATTAAAAAAAATCTGGTGTGGCCAACACAATACCTCCCGCCATTTACAGCCCGAGTCACAAAAAAGATTAAGTTAATCCTTATTTTTGGATTACTCTAATTTTGACAGTTTATTTCTTAAAATATAGTCTAATCTAATCCAAGTAACTACCTTTTTTAAACTCTTCAACAGGATTAAATCCCAATTACAGAGTGGCTTCACATTCACACACATCCATGCCTTAGCGGGATTCAAACCTAGAGCCCCGAGGGCACTCATGACATGAGGCGTTGCTCTAACCATTCAGCTACCGGAACTATAATAAAATAAAGATTAAATTTTAAATACCGGGATAGAATAGAATTCAATAATCCAAAAATGAGGATTAGCTTAAATAATTTTGTGAATCGTTATTTTTTATTAATCTAAATACATACCTACATATTTAATTATGCTGAAAACTGTATTGAATTCCTTTCCTATTGTTCTATTTACTTTTTCCTTTTTAAAACGTTACTAATATTATTTTGAAATGATTAGTTCTTTGATAGTGACATTTATGTCAGTTACATATATTTGAATAACTGCGTTTTGTTTGTTTCAAGCGTAGACTCTGGGATTTAAATTATAAATAATTTTATAAATTTATCCATTAAATATATAGAAAAAGTATTAATGCAAATCTATAGAAAATTGAATAAACTTTTATAATAACATTAGTCTCGAAAAAATAACATTTAAAGGTATTTTTCGAAGAAAAACTATTTTGAGCTTCTAGTAAAGTACCATTTCCGGTTATCCGATTTTCACCAAAATCTAATGGGCTCTTTCCATTACAGAAAAAGTTCGATGTACAAGGTTTCATAATTTTCAGAATGATAGTATTTGAGTTAGAGTGGAGGATCCACACAAACATACACAGACATCATTGTGAAAAAGTTAAAATTGTATTCTAGAGACCTTAAAACGTGGTCATTTACCAAAATCTCGATATGCGATTTTTAGCACGATCCCTATACCTCCCTTACCAAGGGTAGCGGGAGGTAAAAAGAATAATGTTGAAAATATATTACTGTAAGTATATGTTTATATGTGAATATAAAATTGGTTGTATAACTTACCAACGAAAAACATGGGCACCTACACATTTACAAATTTGTATAAATGTTAATTTGAATTGTTTTTCACTTCACTACAGTATATTTTCACAAAAAAGTAAATTGTTACACTAAAAAATATCGTTCATAAACATCACACTAAGAACATCGACATATAATAAACGAAACTCAACTGGCAAACTTGTTCATTACTGTTAATAACAAAATGTAAACAAGTGTTGCCAATCCTAGCAAAATTAAAAATGTTTATTGATAATATGAATAAATTTATGAAAACGTTCGAAAATTGTTTTATTACATAGCCGACGTTTGAATTTTTACCTTCCGTCACCTTTAGGTAAGGAAGGTATTGTCTTTGGTCAAAAAATTCGGTGGTGAGTTTTTGATGAATAAGCACGTTTTAGGGTCCCTAGAATACGATTTTACTATTTTTACGATGATGTCTGTATGTGTGTGTGTGTGTGTGTGTGTGTGTGTATGTATGTATGTGTGTCCGTGTGTGTGTGTGTGTGTGTGTGTGTGTGTGTGTGTGTGTGTGTGTGTGTGTGTGTGTGTGTAACAAAATTTTCGTCTACGATAACTTCCATACTACAATTCTAAAAATTATAATTCTTTCGTATTTCTCTTCGTTACATCCATGCGAAGAGCTGATTAGATTTTGGTTAGAATTGGACAACCGGAAGTACCCTCATTTGAAGATATTAACAGTTTTTCTTGAAAAAACTATGCTAAATATCATTTTTTCACATTTAATGTTATTATAAATATTAAAGAATATTATATTTTCTATACGATTTGATTGAATTTTATACCTAATATTAAATGGATATAGAGTTAAAAAATTATAAAGAAATTAAATTTCATAAAGTAGCCATAGCTGTGGAAACAGCTACTATATTAAGAAAATTTTGATTGAAAGATGTCAGTGTCAAGTGAAATTGACATAGTGTGTTTGTCTTATAATTTTACTGGAAATAGTTATAGGATCTTTTGCTTTCTGTATGGAATTTGTATAAAATACATACAATTGCTTTAAGGTAATGTACAAGAAATAATAATAATAATAAATCTTTTATTTCTGCAGATACATTACACTGTATATAGAAAACGTCACAAAATAATAATTTTCTGTATGAAATTTGCATAAAATACATGCAACTGCCGGAAGGTAATGTACAAGAAATAGAATACTTAATTTAGCAAGGAACTTTCCGTATGAAATTTGTACAAAATAGATAGAACTGACGGAAGGTAATGTGCTGGCCACATCAGATTTTTTTTTAAATGTTGAGTTGCAAAAGTATATTGTCAAAATTATTTTTAGAAAAATGTAAACCACACAGTTCATCTTCAGAAACAAGTGCCTTGTTCATGGTTTTACTATATATACTAGATTTTTAGAAGTTTTTTATATTGTGCCAAAAGTAACGAGAAAAGTAAATGGTCTCTGTGTACAAGATAAATCTGGACTTGAAAATAACCCTTCAAATGACGGTCGAACTATTATCATCTTAGCTTATATTTAAAGTGTTAGAAAGAATTTTGCAAAAATTTCTCACCATTTGTTTATGTCTTATAATTTGTTGGAAATATAAGCTGATAGAACTATTGTGGGCTCGTAATTTTTGGTGTCGGTCGCAGTGGCGTCGATAGACCATTTCTGAGGGGGCTTGCGCCCTCCCTGTTTAATTTTGCGCCCCCTTTCCGTGTTTTTATTTATTTTATTAAAAATCAATCTGATTTTTTTTACTATTTTATTATGCACTTATTTATCTGCAATAAGCAACGAGACGATTATGTACCTACGACTTTAGCCGAAGAGGAAAGGTTACCGCTGCTCTAAAATATGAAGCGAAAATTCAAATAAATTATTCCTGTATTAGAACTATTAACGCATTAAAAAATTCAACACACGACAAGCATCCTTCCGATACTAACCTGGATTTTAAAATAAAAATTATTAAAATCTATTAATATTGGACGTTTCTCGTTTTGCCATTAAAATCAAAGTCAAATACTAATAGATTTCAATAATATATTTTTTTAATCAGGTTAATATCGGAAGTATGCGTGTCGTGTGTTGAGTTTTTTTTTTAAATGTTAATAGTTAAAAACAATTAATTGTTGTCGCTTCATATTTTAGTACAGGGGTAACCTTTCCTCTTAAGAAAGGTACTATAAGAAATCAAAATGATGCACCATTCAGGCTATAAAAGAGACAAAATTATTTAAGGCTAGCCCATTGCAAGGACATAATGAAATAAAAAATTCAACAAATAAGGCCAATTTTATAGACTCTAGTTATTAAAAAATTTGATACTTTTCTCCAGAATTACAATGTACCTCAAAATGCACAGTATTGTTCACTACGTCCCAAAAACATGTTATAGAGAGTAGTGCAAGATGTATAATACGCAAAATAACTCCGGAAATTAATAATTGTGATTATTTTGTAATAATAGTAGATGATCCTCGGAACATCACTGCAGAAGAACAGATAAGTATTTGTGTTCGCTTCATATATATCTGAAAATCTTCCAAAAGAAATATTTTTATGTTTTAAACTTGAAAAAATTTAAATGCAGAATCAGACTGTCAAAAATTATTTCGTTCTAAAGGTGCGCCCTGTTGCGCCCTGCCTGTTAAAAATACCTAGTGATGCCCCTGGTCGGTCGGGATCGAATCCGGGTTACCATATTCGTGACCAGACACTCAGGCCCAAGACTCCGATTTGGCATTTTAAATTCGATCTCAAAAAATATTTGATAAGTGTCACATCGTTACTAGTAAACACTATTTATTTTCTGTTTTAATCTCGTCGCTATTCAATTCTTCACTGTTTGGTTACATTGTAGAAGAATTATGCGGTGTTCCTTGTTTTTCGTTGCTATGTAATTTGTTATATCTGTTTCATTATCGGCGTTGTATATAGCGGGGCTGATCATGTTGTTGCTGGAGAAATCTTAAAAGACTCCAGGACCGAATCAGCAGGGGCTCGGCAAATTGAAAACATGATCTCGTCTCGGCTGGAGCTGAGGCTGAGGCCGAGAGAGGCGGGCACCGCAACGTGCCTGGCTTTCCAATTACTCATTATCGACAGGATTCCATGCTTTCAGATATAAACACAACTTTGTAATAAACCAAACAAGAATATAAATAATGAGAAGGAGATAAATATTTGTGGATTTTGCAATAAAATATACTATAACAAGTGTACTCGTTTTTATATACCTGTTTTATTTGATGCCAGTAATAAGGCCAGTCGGCAAAGTTACCAGTTAACCAATTATACCTGCTTAGCGGCATAGCTCCACCTAAAGTTAGACGGTTAACGGTTAACGGCCAGTATGGTAGAGCGCTCCAAACAGTTACATGGTCCTCGACACCCAATGTTCGGCCAAGAACCACCTCGGTCACGTCTAAAATCCAGATACAGTTTCCTCTCTTCAGTGCATCCATTGGCAGAGACCAAGACTGCAACAAGACGCTTAATATGGGATGAAACATTAAAGCCAGAAGATAAAACAATGGCTATCCGTCCAGATGAGAAACTACCACCAGGTAATGATCAGAAATGGGAAAATGTGCAGTAAACATGTTCAACTGGGGGTAACAAGCAGAACCCATTTTTACTTCCCGCTACCCTTGATAAGGGAGGTATAGGGATCGTGCTAAAACTCGCATATCGAGATTTTGGTAAATGATCACGTTTAAAGGTCCCTAGAATCCAATGTTAACATTTTCACGGTGATGTCTGTGTGTATGTGTGTATCATTCAGAAAATTTTGAAACCTTGTATTTCGAACTTTTTCTGTAGATAATTGAAAGACCCCATTAGATTTTCGTGAAAATCGGATAACCGAAAATGGCACTTTACTAGAAGCTCAATATAGTTTTTTTTTTCGAAAAATACCTTTAAATGTTATTTTTTCGAGATTAATATTATTATAAAAATTAAAGATTATTAAATTTTCTATAGATTTGCATTAATACTTTTTCTATATATTTTATGGATTAATTTATAAAATTATCTATAATTTAAAGCCCAGAGCCTAGGCTTTAAACAAACAAAACGCAGTTATCAAATGTATGTAACTGACAGATAAATGTCACTATCAAAGAACCAATCATTTCAAAATAATATTAGTAACGTTTTAAGAAGAAAAAAGTAAATAGAACAATAGAAAATCCAATAGAATTTCCAGCATAAGTAAATATGTAGGTATGTATTTAATTTATTAATTAATAAAAATTAACGATTCGCAAAATTGTTTAAGCTAATCCTCATTTTTGGATTAGTGAATTCTATTCTACCCCGGTATTTAAAATTTAATCTTCATTTTATTATAGTCCGGTGGCATAATGGTTATAGTAACGCCTCATGTCATGAGTACTCTCGGGACTCTGTGTTCGAATCCCACAAAGGCATGGATGTATGTGAATGTGAACCCACTCTGTAATTGGGAATTAATCTTGTTGATGGGTTTAAAAAAAAGGTAGTTACTTGGATTAGATTACACTATATTTTAAGAAATAAACTGTAGAATTACAGTAAAATTCGCTAGTCCAAAAATAAGGATTGACTTAATATTTTTTGTGACTCGGGCTGTAAATGGCGGGAGGTATTGTGTTGGCCAAACATGATTTTTTATTTAAGGAATCCTTAACACTAAGGAAAGTCTAAAGAATCCCTTGGTTAAGGAAGACTTAAGGAAATGCTAAGGAACTCCTTAGACACGTTCATAAATTCGGGTCTTAAAGTAGGTGATGCAATATTTTCATAAGCTCATTAACTCCTGTCAAATTTGCCTTTAAAAAAAAGCAATTTAAATATTTACTGGTATTTGAAGTATTTTTTTCTAAAATAATCTATAAAAGATTGACAGAAAAAACAATGGATAAAAAAAGTTGTACAAGTAGTTGTCGTTATTGTTCATGAAAATAGCGCTAG
Organism: Harpalus rubripes; assembly: GCA_963082715.1. NCBI lineage: Eukaryota > Metazoa > Arthropoda > Insecta > Coleoptera > Carabidae > Harpalus > Harpalus rubripes. Next base: position 85,678,128 of record OY720449.1, read on the forward strand.
GAGATCCCTTTGAATTTAAATGCTTCAGCTAATGAAACATACCTATTTAATGATCATTATGATAACACATGTCATCATGACCAATAAATTAATGTGAATCAAGAGTAGTCAATTGAGACATGTAATATAAATTATTTACGTATACCTACTTAATTATTTAGTGTTGAAATGCGGTAGCCTGAGCTTTACAAAAGATAAATGATACATATAGTTAACATAATTAATAACATTTAAATTTGCATTACGTATTATGTGGATCATTAGTAATTCACGATAGACTCATCATCACGCAGTATTATATATAGTAATAGGTACATAATACAGTGTGGGATTAAAGTATGGAATATTTACAAAAACATCTGATATGGCCAGCACATTACCTTCCGTCAGTTCCCTGTATTTTGTACAAATTTCGTACAGAAAGTTCCCTGCAAAAGATTTTATTTCTTGTACATTACCTGCCGGCAGTTGTATGAGTTTTATACAAATTCAATACAGAAAGTTTCTAGCAAAAGATCCTATACTATAACATAAACATACTCTGTCAATTGCACTTGACATATTTTCTTACTATAGTAGCTGTTTCCATAGTTATAGCATAGCTGGCTAATTTATGAAATTTAATTTCTTTATAATTTTTAACTCTATATCCATTTAATATGAAGTATAAAATGCAATCAAATCGTATAGAGAATAAAATATTCTTTAATATTTATAATAACATTAAATGTGAAAGAATGTTTTTTATCATTGTTTTTTCAAGAAAAACTATTAAAATCTTCAAATGTGGGTACTTCTAGTTGACTAATTATAACCAAAATCTAATCAGCTCTTCATATGGATGTAACGAAGAGAATTATAATTTTTGGAATTGTAGTATTAGAGATATCGCAGAGCAAACTTTTGTCACACACACACACACACACACACACACACACACACACACACTCACGCACGCACGCACGCACGCACGCACGCACGCATGCAAGTCTTAACTTAAAAACAAATGAAAGTTGGAAGGTGAATCGTTTATATTAATGTGTATTTTTAAAAACTAAAATCGACGTGTTTTAGCGTTTTTTAAAAAACATAGAAATATAAAAATGCGACTCTGAATATCCTTGTAAGTAATTAAAATATCTGATACGGCCAGCACAATACCTCCCGTCATTTAATTTTTATTAATTTAAATACTTGCAAGTTCCTTTGAGTATAATTTAGGTATTGTTCCAATTTATTGTTTGATTTGAAATTGAATTCTAGGGACTTTAAAACGTGGTAATATACCAAAATCTTTTTATTAACTATCATCTAGTCCTAGTCTATAGGGCGTTTAAAATGGCCTATCTGACATTAGTGCAGACGGCATTGGCAGGCAATCAACGTGGGGTAGACAGCCGACGGTTGCTGGATTCTAATCGTCGTTACCCCACTCTCTTTTGTCTGGGAGGTAATAATTGGAGGAGGACCCCAACACTTCTAAGAACAAATGCAAGAGGATGATCATTTCGACTTTCCGGTGGTTAGAAGTTAGCACTAGTGTTTTTAGGTTAGGTTTTCAATGGATTTTACATGGTGGTGGTCAAAAGAAAAAGTTTATTATAGAGAATGAAATATACAATTTTTGTTATTATCTATAAAAATTTGGATAATGTTATAAAATAACCCGTATTTTCCAAATGGTTCCTTGAATTTCATATTGATAATTTGATAGTATCTTGTAATTTATGATCATTTGTCGGATATGTTTCTATTAAAAAAGCTAAGTAAATATAGCAAATCTTAAAAAACTTGTTTTTCAATAAAGTTTTATAATGATGTTTGGGAAACTTGAGCAATTTCATTGGTTTGCAATAGGTATATTTAAGAATCATTTTCAAGACCACACAACATAAAATTTGAAAACACACGTTGGCTAGCATTGTTTTTTCTCTGTCAATCGTTTATGGACATTTTAAAGAAAAATACTACAAATAAATGCGTAAATCAATTTTTTATATTTTGCGTTCATAATGAAGTCATTACGATACGCAATTGCATATCGTATTGCCCTTCATTTCGATACGCATTTTTTGTTTTAGACGGTTGGTACTAGATGACGTTTCTTTAACCCATTTTTACCTAATTTATTTTTAGTTAATTGACAATTCATATTAATAATATAATATCGAAATTATTATTATTATTTTTTATTTAGGGAAGATTATTTACATGAAAATGTACAAATGGTTACAAATATAATCACAAATTGAGTAAGTAAATATTATTGTAGAAGGCGCAAAATATAAACAATAGTATAAAGAACTCATTTTATAAGACTTTCTTTCGCACTTGTCAATTAGAAAACTCGCTAACGCTCGTTTTCTAAATTTTGACGCGTGCGAAAAAAACATGTCTTATAAAACACGTTCTTTAATATATTATTTCTATGACAGTTATTTGAAGTATTCGGTTTCGGAATTGAATGCCACATTCTAGCACGCATATTGATGTTAGAAAGAACTTAATTCTTAAACGATTTTTGGTGATATTTTCTTATTCGAGATTGGCATAACTGCAATAAATTCACTAAATATCTAGGCACATTGCCACTATCCTAATAAATCTATCAGTAATTTCCCTTATTGGAATTTTTCAAACATTTTTATAAAGAAATAATATAAAAGAAAGCCTTAACAGAAATAGTTATTTGTATATCAATTGCGTACAAGAAGTAGAGTCAACGCTAATTCATGCATAGAACACGTAAATGTGAAAATTATATGAATTCACAATATTTTTTGAGTCACAAAATCGGTATTGCATCTAATAGAACTAGTTTCCTCTAATATTTCAGCCCCTAATTCACCCAAGTTAAAACCACGGTTAATAAAACTCTTGCCGCCCCTGAAAAGTAAAGGATGTTATATTAAGCGTCGATAGGAACCTACAGGGAGAGAAACGGAGTGATTGGTTGCCAGCGGGTTACCAGTGTAGCCGTTTTTTATGATTTAATCTTACTTAAATAGTGGCATATATTTAATAAAAAAGTGTAGGTACTTTTAGTTACAAAAAATAATTTCTAAATGTTTAATTCGTTTTACTGATGACAGAATGTATTCTTATTGAAATAGTTTAGAGATCACAATTTGATGATAAATTGGATATTGTAGAGGTAAATTAAATTATTCACTTACTTATCACATTTTCTGGAGACAGTAAAAGAATAAACATTATGTTCGTATTGAAATAATTTGGTGACAAGAATTTAGTATTTTGTCTCTTTATTATAGTTATACGACTGCAAATACACGGAAGACGGTGCTATTGGTGCGAACTTGTCTCTCGTAGTTAAATAGTTACGTAAATACGTAGTGCGCAAGCGCTTATTTTTATAGCGAGAGTCTCGCGAGATTCTCGTGCGAGAACGAGATGACACCCAAAAAAATTTGCGAGAACGAGAGCGAGATTACAGATCTGAAAACGAGACGAGATCGATATTTTATATTTCTCGTCTCGTCTCGCCTCGCCTCGCGTGCATCACTACAAAAATGTATTGATTGTGGAGGGAAATGCCTTGAAAAATTATAACGAAATGTGTTTTGCAAGTAAATTGTGTATTACTTTACAAGGCTCAGCGGAAAGAGAACAGCCCTTATTGAATATCTATGGCAAAAATAATATTAAGTGAGGGTTTACACTATAATCCAATCTTGCATTTTACCCTCTTTGCTTTAATTACATTGTGATCCTAAGTCTTTTCCTCTATTACTTTCTCCATCTTCAATTCCCTGGCTAATTGAAATACCAATCCTCATCCACCGTCCCCAGTTCTCATCACGTGTGATCCACCCTCGCTCGGGGTTGATGAGTGACCAGAAAGCGAGAATACAGACACCCCCTCACCTCTCTGTTCCCTCTATCGTCGGTGTTGTCACTATCGCTGACCACCGGGCCGAGTTGTTCTGCCACCTCGGCAGGGCTAATCCACACACTTCAACACCTGCCTTCGGACTACTGGAGTTAGTGGATTAGAGAAAGAGAGTGGATGAGAAGTGATGATTGTTGGAAAAAAGAGGAGGACGACGTGGAGATTGTGTTGTGTGAGATGAATTAGGTAAAAAATATTAATGGGGAATATTCAAGCTCGGTAGTTTCATATCTGCACTGTAAAGTTTTAACATAGCTGCAGCTGCAACTACCTTTTTGGGTTGAAACTATATGCAACCCCAAGGTTGAACAATCCTTCCTTTTTAAAAGGTGGATGCACCAATCTCTTATATATATATATATATATATATATATATATATATATATATATATATATATATATATATATATATATATATATATATATATATATATATATATATATATGAACAATCCTTCCTTTTTAAAAGGTGGATGCACCAATCTCTTATATATATATATATATAATAAAAGAGTTATTTGCTTGAACAAAATAGACATATATAAAATAAGGTATATTGTAAGTTATATAATATGTTTTATCTTTGAGGTGACTCCTGGTAAATGCCTACACGGTAAGAATATGTCAGCATCATTAAAGGTATCTGTGAACAAAGCACATTAGCACTTCCAGCAATGGGTAATATGCCGTGATGATATATTTATTTTATTTATTTATAAATAAAGTATGTATTCAAAGAAAGGTCACGTTCACTGACTATTGCTCCAATTCTTGCATGTCTTCTTCACTTTCTTTGGATCCTCTTGCAGCAGATAAAACTAAATTAGTATTGTTGTGTCTAATAAATATTTGCGAACAAAAGAGTTATTTATTAACATTTCATTGAAAATATCTGCTAGTTTTTCAATGTTTATTTTCTTGTAATTATATAATAATATAATTTTATTAACAGGAAAATAATCATATTAAATGATAAATCAATAAAAAAAAAATCTGACATATGGTATAGCTATGTGCCGCGTAATATAGTTATATTATTTTTGAAAGTATGTAAATAAAAAGAAAATGAAACAAAATAAAGAAAATTACCTTTAAAATTCTGATTTTTATACGTCGAATATGATTTGAAAAGATGCGCGTTTCTCTACAATCACACACATCTTCTTTATTTTTTGTAGAAAATACTGTGATAACAAATTTACATGTATGTTATTTTGTATCGCACTAAACCAAGAAGGACCAAAAAAATAGAAGGAAATTAGTTTTTATAATTAAAAAATCTGATGTGGCCAGCACATTACCTTCCGTCAGTTCTATGTATTTTGTACAAATTTCATACAGAAAATTCCTTGCTAAATATTATATTTCTTGTACTTTACCTTCCGGCAGTTGCATGTATTTTATGCAAAGTCCATACAGAAAATTTATAGCAAAAGATCCTATATTTCCAATAAAATTATACGACAAACACACTATGTCAATTTCACTTGACACTGACATCTTTCAATCAAAATTTTCTTAATATAGTAGCTGTTTTCATAGCTATGGCTACTTTATGAAATTTAATTTCTTTATAATTTTTTAACTCTATATCCATTTAATATTAAGTATAAAATGTAGTCAAATCGTATAGAGAATAAAATATTCTTTAATATTTATAATAACATTAAACGTGAAAAAATGATATTTAACATAGTTTTTTCAAGAAAAACTGTTAATATCTTCAAATGAAGGTACTTCCGGTTGTCCAATTCTAACCAAAATCTAATCAGCTCTTCACATGGATGTAACGAAAAGAAATACGAAAGAATTATAATTTTTAGAATTGTAGTATGGAAGTTATCGCAGACGAAAATTTTGTTACATACACACACGCACACACACACACACACACACACACACACACACACACACACACACACACACACACACACACACACACACACACACACGCACACACACACATACAGACATCATCGTAAAAATAGTAAAATCGTATTGTAGGGACCCTAATACGTGCTTATTCATCAAAAACTCACCACCGAATATTTTGACCAAAGACAATACCTTCCTTACCTAAAGGTGACGGAAGGTAAAAAGCAACATAATGTCGCCAAGAGAATAACAAATGACAGAATGACACATAAATTTCTCATCCCTTTGTGCTCTCCTTCCAATTCCTAGAAATGTGGTACCGTTATGCTGGCTATCGGAAAACTCCGTATGGCCTTCAGTTGCTATTTGGATTAACAAACAATTTCTAAGAAATGCGAAAACTTATTCGATCAATTTTCATTTCCGAAATCTTACAACTAACTAACAGCGTTTTGCATTTGTTTATATAACTATATAAGTCTACACATCGTCAGTTATGTTTCGTTGAATATTTTAGTTTTTCATATAATTTTATGAACACGGGTAAATAATGCAATCAATCAATTGTAATGTGTTATGATTTGCATTTCACACATTTATTTATCTATCTTAGGTTGTATATTCAATAGTTTATTACATATCACTTTCTAGTAAGTAAGGCAGAAAACGATGGTATGTAAGTACGGAATTATAAAAAATATAATAAGATTAATTAACAAATTTAATTTGTATTGACAATGTAGGTTCAATAAGTTTGCAAAATGTCTAAATATGTTACAAAGGTAGTAGCACCTACCTAATATACCTACAGTGCAACACAGATGCCTGTAAGCAAATTGAATCTACCCTACCAACATTTTTACCTTTTTCTTAGCATGTTTCGACCTTCCTACCCTAAATGAACTTTAAGGAAGATTCAACAACTCAATTGGAGATTCATTTTCCCTGTTTCTACCCCAAAACTTTACAGTGTGGTTATTTGTCTGTTATTTTAGCTGTCTCATCGAAAAATTGACACATATCTGTAAAAGTCGCTGACTTAACAGAACAACTATTGTATTATTGTTTATGGATTATTCAAAACTAGAGTCAAAAGGAACTGGATTGGATGTATTTGGTCCAGGTTACCAAATAAAGAAATCCTCAGACACCATGCAGTTCCACTGTATTTCAAGCAGAGAGCTACGCAATAAATATTATTGAAATATCCGATTATCGCCGGATTCCAGTGTCAACGTCTTCGTGTATCTATCTATAGGAAAACAGATACCCGGAAAGGAAGACAACACGTTGTCTGTGTGTTCGTCAGTCGTCAGCCGCGTACACAGATAACCGTGTTGACATAGCAATTATACGTCAGCGAACAAATGGAGTGCCGAGAGACGCAACTCACGCCGTCTCTGGCTCGGGATATACACGTCATACGATGATGTACAGAATATAATATATCAGCATTCGTACTCTACTCTGTATTGTGGAGGTGTGGGCGAGAGCGAGACCATGTGAATTGCTCAAGGTGTCTCCCTGATAAATTGATAATCACTGCTTTAATTAAATTTGCAATATGTACGTGTCTTTAAAACTTTCTTTCAAAGAAGCAAACAGGAAGTAAATAAACATATGTGGATTGGAAAGTTTGCGTCTAATATAGATATTGTAAACACACTATTTTTTTAAGAGGTTATGTGAACTCTCATTATATTAATGTCGATGCAAAGTTTTTACCTTCCGTCACCTATAGGTAAGGAAGGTATTGTCTTTGGCAGGGCCGGATTGGGAAGATTTATCGGCCCGGGAAAATTCTAGCATGATCAGCCTCATCTCCAGTTTTTTTAAAATTTGTAATTATATTGCCACAACGTAATAAATTAGTTTTGGTGTTGGATAATGCGAATGTTTTGCCTACATAGAAATTGAACACTTATAAAAGATGTTGAAATATAAAAAAAAAACGCTCCTAAAAATAGTTTTTAGAATATAAAACATTCTGTAGTTAAGAAAATAACCTTTTGTTTCGTTTAAAAGTTGTAGACAATATTAAATTATTAAAGAAACAGATCTCACTCCATATTTTAGCAAGCTTCCACACCTGCACAGGGGACTTCCAAAAATCCATAAGAAAGATTTAAGCATATCAGAAACTTTGGCTTAGATATGTCGATGATACTTTATATTAGGTTCACAATGGAGAAAAAATCTCATGGAGTCCTTCCGTTTTTGGATGTTTTAACAGAGAAAACGAACCATGGACTAGTAACATCAGTCTACCCTACCGTAAATCAACACACCAACATTGGATAATACCTTAACCATAATTCCAATCATTCAAAATCTACAAAGTAGGAAATTATCAAAACCTCATTTTTTCGAGCTCGGACTACATCTGCAACACCGAAAGAAATTTTGTCAAGAATTAGAAAATATTAAAAATGATCTAAATAAGAATGCTTACCCGGTGAAGTTAATTAGATGATGCTACGTACTCAAATTTTAGTTTGTAATCACCGAGTGGCGGCAAAAAATATGGTTGTGAGTTTTTGATGAATAAGCACGTTTTAGACTTTAGAGTCTCTGGAATAAGATTTTTGTGTGTGTATCATTCAAAAATTTTGAAAACTTGTATTTCGATCTTTTTCTAATATGGAAAGAGCCTATTAGATTTTGGTGTAATAGGATAACCTATTATAAAAATTAAAGATTATTAAATTTTCTACAGATCTGCATTAATAATTTTTCTACATATTTTTTGAATAAAATTATAAAATCTATAATTTAAATCCCGGAGCCTACGCTTTAAAAAAACAAAACGCAGTTATTCAAATGTATGTAACTGACAGATAAATGTCACTATCAAAGAACTATTCATTTCAAAATAATATTAGTAACGTTTTAAAAAGAAAAAAGTAAATAGAAGAAAAGGAATTCAATACAGTTAAAATTAACGATTCACTTAAAAGTTTAAGCTAATCCTCATTTTGGATTAGTGAATTCTATTCTACCTCGGTATATAAAATTTAATCTTCATTTTATTATAGCGCCGGTGGTTCAATGGTTAGTGCAACGCCTCATAAGTCATGAGTGCGCTCGGGGCTCTGGGTTCGAATCCCTCTAAGGCATGGATGTGTGTGAATGTGAACCCGCTCTGTATATAATTGGGATTTAATCTTGTTGAGGGGTTTAAAAAGAAGGTAGTTACTTGGATTAGATTAGACTATATTTTAAGAAATAAACTGTTAAAGTTAGAGTAAAATTCGCTAATCCAAAAATAAGCATTAACTTAATCTTTTTCGTGACTTGGGGTGTACATGGCGGGAGGTATTGTGTTGGCCACACCAATTTTTTTTTATCTAATATTCATATAATGTAAAAATCAAGATAGTCACATATGTTCGGGTCTCGTGGTCGTGTGCCTGAGCGTCGTGAATCGGGAGACCCGATCGACACCAAAATTATTTCGAATTTTAAATGGCACAAAAGTGAGACTTGTGGTGCATTCTCCACGCCAGCAATAAGTGTCCGTGTGGTGACGTCAAGGGTGACGCCTGGTAAACGCCCGCACAGTACGTATATGTCATCATCATTCCCTATATTTGGTTACACACCCATAGCAATGGGGAATATACCGTGATGATATTAGTCACATACTTTGTTGTAACACAAAATAAGTTCAACTAATATTTTATATTTATTAATTGTCTAAAAGTGCATTCTGTTAACTTCGTAAAATAGCAATAGCATACACAGTCTCAAATCTATTAGAGCTGTAAAATTAATTACTCTGGTAGTTCTCACGAACGTGTAATTAAAATAAAAGTGTTAGTTAGTTTAAAAATAGCGTACCACGTTCACGTTACTGACACCACACGTTCTCGTCTAGTCAGGGCGGGGTGGGAGGTGTAGGCAACGCCCTCTAGATACCTGGCAGCGTGCACTGAAAGTACACGAACCGGAAATTGGATCACGAATATATTCAGAAGTTGATTTCCGGCAGCAGTGAACCCTCGGTGCCATGCCATGCCACACGCACGACGGCCCGCAAATGAGAAGGGATCGAATTTAGACTCAATGCTTTACATACACATACACTGTTTTCGTTTTCAAATGAATGCATACAGATTTTTATACCAGTCTAATTCAAGGGAGTATAAATACCTATAATTCAGTTCAACAGTATCTACCGACTGTTTCAACAATTTTTTGAAATTTGACTTTGTTTAACGTAAAAGGAAATATGTTGTAAAGTTTCTGAAGCTGTGAATTTTGCTGATTGGAAGGTTTATTGGACAGAAAGCTTCAATTGTTATTTAAAGTTGCTTATTATTGTAACAACTAAAAGACCTTTTAGTTGTTGCAATAATAAACAACTTTAAACAACAATTGAAGCTTTCTATCCAATAAACCTTCGAATTAGTAAAAGGAAATAAGTCGATTTTTTAATCATAGACTACGTTTACACGTATGAGAAAAATTTACTTTGACTTGACTTTCAAAAGGCGACTTATGAAAAGCTAATTTAATGGTGCGTTTACACATAAGGGTCAAATCTATTTGACTTTACGTTTGTTACTTGTCCTTCACTCAGCTTTGACTTTGACAGCAAAGTAAAGTTTGGTTATAATACGTGTGATGTAAGTTACCTATTTAACTATTATCATATAATCATAATTAAGAATAAATTATTTATAGAAAAAAGGGATAGTAAACTACAGTTACTAAATTTAAGCGCGATATTTTAAAATAATATAACTATGCAGCAACAATATTGGATGCGAAATAGATTAAAAAATAATCGCATAGAATATTTTAAAATTTGTGAAAATTTTAAATTCAGATATAAAACACAAAATTGTGTAACTAAATATCCAATTACTAGAAATTTGTGGATGAAAACTAGATGTCACTGTTAGTAAAGTAAAGTTAGGGTACCTTTATAACCAGGGTATGGCCATGGGCCAAGTTTGCCGCCATTGTCGGTAATTCATTTCCTTATTTATTTGTAATAAATGTGATATTATATTATAAAATAATAAATTATCACACTGTGAATTTATAAAGGTAAGAAAAATTAATTTATTTAAGAGATACAGAATTATTATTAAGACATACATTTAGAGGTTATGTAGAATATATGACATGGGTTGTTATTATCACATCTAATTTAATATCTGTAGTTCTTATTTACATAATAATTGTATATTCTAAACTTACCTTTTAAAAATTTAAATGATTGTACTTAATATTGGTAATTTTTAGTTGTTTTCAGTGACAGTAATCGTGATGGGTATCTTAACAAACTACACAAGTAAATAAGATAAAATATATTACTTACACTTTAAATTCATATTAAAATGATAATTAAATGTGTTTTTCATTAAAATAAAACAAATAGCCATGAAAATACAGAATACTTTGCGCAAGAACAACACATATAACAGATGTCCCGGTAATGGCGGACGAAACGTGAGCCACGCCATGGCCATACCCTGGTTATAAAGGTACCCTAAGTAAAGTATGTTTCGTTCGTTGGTTCACACGACTTTTCAAAAGTCACTTATATGAGTCAAGTCTATTCTATTTTGGACTTGACTTTAGGAAGAAAAGTAACAGGCGAGAGTGTTTACACAATGGCAAAAGTCGCCTTTTGAAAGTCAAAGTCAAGTCAAAGTACTTTTTTGCTATACGTGTAAACATAGTCATAGTTAAATTATTTGAGACAAATAAACATGGTCAATTTATATTACTTTGTATGCCAGTACATAATGGGTCACATTCAGCACTCATCTTTTAACAAAAGAGTAAAGAAAGTTATCTAACTATAAAGACAGACATATATAATGATTAAAGAGCGGATTATATGCAGTAAAAAAAGTATCAAAATATGCATGCAATATGCATGAAAAAATCATCAAAATATGCACGATATATGCAAAACAAACTGTAAATATGCATATTTTAATAAAAATATGCAAAAAATTGATCAGTTGCTTTTGAATATTGTACAGAGTGTCTTATTTTCGATGTTTTTTAGGGTATCTCGGGTAATATTAACGATAGATCAAAACCGTTTGCACATTGCAGGGTCAACTTCTTGAGAAAAGTTTAATAGTGACCACAAGAATTTTCGATCTTCTTTTGTTTCTGAGCTACAGGCAAAAACTCGTTTGTCGTCCATTTTGAAAATGTATCATATCTTATTTATTATGACAGTTGTTTTTACAAAAATTTTAAGAATTAAATGGCGTAATTAGATTTTTTGAAAACTTAATAATTCTAGAGATATAACACAAACTTATGATTTTTTAAATGAAAATCTATGTTGAAAATAATCTCGTATTTTTGCTTAATTTATAAGCTTTTTAATGATATATAACAAGTCTACATTCTTTTGTTTTAAACATTAATAAAAGACGAATTATTAATTTATTGGGGTGAAAATATGGGAAATTATTAAGAAACAAACGAAAAAATCTTTTACAGATCATCATTTACATATTTTTTACTAATTTTTTCAGTTTATTTACTTCAAAGGCATATAAAACCGTTTTTTCGGATTGATTCAAAGCCAACTATAACGTAGATAAAAAATAATTTAACTAACCCGAAAATAATTGGTTAAGAATAATTTTGAGAACACAATTAATAGATATAGAATCAAAATAAACAAATGATGATCTGTAATAAATTTTTTCATTTGTTTCTTAATAATTTCCATTATTTTTACCCCAATAAATTAATAATTCGTCTTTTATTAATGTTTAAAACAAAAGAATGTAGACTTATTATATATCATTGAAAACCTTATAAATTAAGCAAAAAGACGAGACTATTTTGAACATAGGTTCCCATTTAAAAAATCATAAGTTTGTGTTATATCTCGAGAAATATTAAGTTTTCAAAAAATATAATTACGCCATTTTATTCTATCTAAAAAACAGTAAAATTTTTGTAAAAACAATTTTTCTCTAACTATCATAGTATGATATGATATGATATATTTTCAAAATGAACGAAAAACGAGATTTTGCCTTTAGCTCAGAAACAAGAGAAGATCGAAAATACCTGTGGTGACTATTAAACTTTTCTTTAACATTTCTTATATGTTTTCCTAAATTATTATATGTTTTGAATGCAATTTTATAGTTATCATTAGTATTTTTTATAATGTTTGCTATTTTATTGGATATTGTACCTATGTACGATAATTTTATAAATATGTTTTCTTTTTGTTCATTTTGATTGTAATTTTCAAAGAATCAAAAAAAAAATTATTTTAATAAACATTTATTGACATATTGACATTTCATTTATATTTATTTCATATAAACTAGTAATCAAATAAAATAATAGTGAAACTAAAAACCAAGTATTTTCAATAATTTAAAATAAATATAATATACCTACTTATAAAAAAAAATTCAAAGCGTGTCTAAGTGGCATTAAGAAAATGAAATAAATTTGACTATTTTAAAATAAATACTATTCAGTATAGATATATAAATTGTTATTGTCATTAATATTTAAATTATCTATTTATTCTACGTACGACTAAGTACATTTACAAGCAAAATAAATATAAAACTTTTAAATATTCTACACAAAAACCAATTACTAGTTAGAATGTCTACTAACGGGATATGAATATTTTATTTTAATTGTCTATTTTCCAATTTTACACATAAATTATATTAACTATTAAAATGTCAGCTACTTTTCAAATAAAATCCATTTTTTAAATAGAGACATACAGTAGTAATGATTACTACACTTATGTGATATGCAAATGAGAAAAGTAAACAAATTACAAGACAACTAATTAACTATGTGATAATTAGTTATCTCTTTGCCGTGTGCCGATTTTTACTTAATTATTTTAATTTATATGTCTCGTTTATAAAATGTGTCAGTTATTACAATTATTGTGTCAAACGATTTCATCACATTAATTTGTAAGAGATATTTTTTTGCTTATTAACATACCTATGCGCTAGCGGTAAGAATTTAGTGATAAATGTGTTTGTTAAATACTTTTTGTTATAGGAATTTTAATTTCACATTGTTTAAGTTACCCAGAAATTCGTTACTTTTAAATAGGTCAATCTCACATCTTAAAAAATCTGATATGGCCAGCACATTACCTTCCGTCAGTTCTATGTATTTTGTACAAATTTCATACAGAAAGTTCCTTGCAAAAGATTCCATTTCTTGTACATTACCTTCCAGCAGTTGAATGTATTTTATATAAATTCCATACAGAAAATTTCTAGCAAAAAATCCTATATTTCCATAGTAAAATTATAAGACAAACACACTTATGTCAATTGCACTTGACACTGACATGTTTCAATTAGAATTTTCTTAATATAGTAGCTGTTTCCATAGCTGTCTACTTTATGAAATTTAATTTCTTTGTATTTTTTAACTCTATATCCATTTAATATTAAGTATAAAATGCAATCAAATCGTATAGAGAATAAAATATTCTTTAATATTTATAATAACATTATATTTAAAAAATCTGATGTCACCAAGGCATTACCTTCCGTCAGTTCCATATATTTTGTACATACAAATTCCACACAGAAAGTTTCTTGTTCAAGATTCCATATTTCAAGTACTACCTTCTGTCAGTTCTCTGTATTTTTTACAAATTCCATACAGAAAGTTTCATGTACCTAAGAGATTATATATTTCCAGTACACAAACATGTAAACTGCATTTGACACTGGCATCTGTCAATCAGCATTTTCTTAATATAGTAGCGGTTTCCATGATTATAGCATAGCTGGCTGCTTTATGAAATTTTATTTCTTTATAATTTTTAACTCTATATCCATTGCATATGAAGTATAAAATGTAATCAAATCGTATAGAGAATAAAATATTCTTTAATATTTATAACAGTAAATATGAAAAAATTATATTTTACAGTGATTTTTCAAGAAAAACTGTTAAAATCTTAAAATTAGGGTACTTCCGGATGAGCAATTATAAACAAAATCGAATCATCTCTTCACATGGATGTAAAGAAAAGCAAATATGAAAGAATTATATTTTTTTGACTTGTAGTATTAAGTACATACATACATCATCATAAAAATAGCAAAATCTTATTCCAAGGACTCTAAACCGTGCTTATTCATCAAAAACTCACCACCGAATTTTTTGACCAAAGACAATACCTTCCTTACCTAAAGGTGACGAAAGGTAAGGACTCGAGTTTTGTGCGATAACTATTGTTTTTTTCAGGATTTAAAAAAAAATCTTAAAATATGAGTGTAATTTTCCACTCGGAAGACATCGTGTAGTATTCGGTGGCTCTGCCGCCTTGATGGCTAGGCTCTAGTATTGTTTAGTTGCCCTAGCGTGTACCCTCTGATTTTTTAAATATTTAATTCTACACTAAACATGAACACCACCAACATTTTAACAAAAAATTACGAAATTTCAAAGAAAGTTTCCCATAAAGCCCCAATATTTTTAAATTCTGAGCCTTTTTCTTAAAATAAATATTTTTGAAAAGTCTAGTTTAGCCGGAAAATGAAAATTTTGCAAATTTTAATAAGATATGAGACCCTCACTGCAATCTACAGACAAAAATCAATACTACATACCTGGAAATATTTATAAAATATTAATAATTATTTTTATGTTTCATAACACATGCAGATAGATTAAATATATTGTAGTTTAAAGTATTTTTTAGATATTTAATTTTGTTATTGAGCAAAACCAATAAATCGATAGATTTTGCATTGGATGATCAAAAATCAATACATGTTCTGGCATCTGTATGGAATATCCTGAACTAATATGTTTATAACAAATTATTTAAAATGTATTTTCACTTATAAAATTATTTTTTAAATGTTTTTCAATTTTATGCTTTAAAAATGAATAACAACTAATCTTTTGTAAATTGTTAATAACAATATTTATAACCTCAAATATCAAATGACAGCTGACTGCAATTGTTAAACAATTGTGCCTACAATGATTAGAACAGAAAACAAAACAAATTTAGGCAATTTTTATTTGACTTCAAGGTGGTATTTGGTAAGAAAACATTTGTTTAAACAGCAGATATGCAAATAAGTTATGTTTCAGGTGCTATAAACCGGTTTCAAATTGTTATGGATAATAAAATAAATCAGTTTGTGTTTGGAGTACCTACTAAACTTGAAAAACCAGTTTGTGGAAGTAAACTCGTTATAAAAACAATGTTTTATGTATTATAATAATAGGGTATGTATATTTGTAAATAATAATCATTATATGGCATTGTTATTACTAAATATGCATTGTTTATAGAATTGCAAATCAGCTGATTACAAGATTCATCTAAATGCAAACATTACAAATGTTTGGAGTTATCCTGCGAAAAATATTGTTGTTTGAGGGATAAAATATCGTAGGACTAAACTTCAGGGGTTGTTTGTATGTTCTAGGTACTTAATTCAGTTTTGGATTACAGCCAAATAAGAATGCAGGCCAGTACAAATATCAAATAAATGAAATAATTCAGCAGTATTAAGACATTTTTCATGTTGTAGGTACTTGGGGACTCTACAAAACGATCTGCAGGTATCTCAAAAGTACTATACGATGCAGAAAATTTTGCAAAAGGTTGCCAAATTGTATTCGAAGACTCTACTAAGCATAACAGAAGTCAGAACTCAAAGAGATGACGTGAAAGAACAAATATTGGAAAGAATTTCTTTAACATAGCCTAGAAGACAATAATTTTATTAATTTAGTATTTTTGTGCTAGAATTTAGTATCATTGTAAACTGAATCTACTGATGTATAATTGATTTACTTTTCATGAAAATATTGTATTGAAAATTTTAACCAAGAAAAAATATAAGTATGTCAAATGAAATGTATAAGATTTTAAGGATATATTATTACTATAGTTTATAAATTTGATACTTTTGTACTCAGAATTTCATGCAGAGTCTTTTGATGTATAACATAAGTTTGATGAAAATTTATTACAAAAAAGTGGGAAGAAAACTAGGTGTCATGTCATTGTGATATAGGTATAATATTTTTTTATTTATTTCATATTATATGTTTATTTATGTAAACTACATTATAAGTACAATATTTACAATAAGTTATTGTTAACAATTAATGTTTATAATATTCATAAACAATTAAAAAGTTCTTTTTTGTACACTTTTGTAATGGATTTAGCCAAATATGGTATTTATTAATATAAAAATTGAATAATATATGTAATATTTTATTTATTAACCTGCTAGAATACATATAATAACAATAATTAATATAAAAATCATAATACATTGTCAAAATTTGAAGAAATTCCAATGTTTTTATTTTGATATTTAGGCGCCGGCGCTTCTCATATTTCACATACCACAAATAATTTGTTAATAAACACAAGACGTATTCAGGGAGTTTTTTGCTAACCAATTCTCGAGTATATCTTCTCTGAAAATAAAGTTCAATCAATTATTTTCTACGTTTTATAAACTATTGTGTTATATTTGTTGATTTACATATAAACAATAGGCAAAAATACTATTGAATGTTTTCTGAAAACAATTATTTTTAACTACGGTACTGGATTTGATGAAGGTCAGATGTTTGTTGAGAATATGTGGAGACATCATGTGCAACGGTGGTTGCAAATAATACTAACGACATAAAGCAACAAATTAATTCATATTTTAAAACAATTATTACGAAATGGTTCATTTTAAAATATAGCTGTACCAAATAATAAAATCTGAAAAAATAGTGTTGTTTGTATATTTCCCCAATGCCCATTGTAAGTATATTTGTTTATCGTTTCTGTCTTTTGACAATTATTAATATTTATAATTATTGTTTATATTAATTAACAAGTAATTATTTGTTATTTTTTGAGGCTAAATGTAAATAAACTCATAAAAAAATATTACTTAAAAATCATTATTTATCAATTGTTTATAAAATCATAGTTCATGTTATTGCCGAAAGATGCCTCAACTGGTATTGATTTTTGCTAATCCAATGCAAAATCAATCGATTTTTTGGTTTTACTCAATAAAAAATTATATTGTCAAAAAATATTTTAAACTACAATATATTTAATCTGTCTGAATAGGTTATGAAACATAAAAATAATTATTAATATTTCATAAAAATTTCCAGTTATGTAGTATAGATATTTACCTGTAGATTGCAGTGGGGGTCTTATATTTCATTAAAATTTACAAAATTTTCATTTTCTGGCTAAATTAGGCACTTTTCAAAAACATTTACTTGAAGAAAAAGACTTAGAATTGAAAACAAGTGAGGTATTATTTGAAACTTTTTTTGATATTCTTTAATTTTTTGATCTGACATTCCGTTAATCAGTCAGCTGATTTTGTTGATATATAATAATACGTGGTGTAAAAAGTATAAATAAGTAAAGGCTCAATTTAAGGGAGAAAAGGGAATCTAAGAAAAACAGAAGGGTGCGTTTTGCAGAATTACAATTGTTTGATAAGCATATCTTTTAAATTAAACAATCTTTTAGTTAAATTTCCGTTTATATTTACAGGGCCACTCCGTGCGGGCGGGCAGATTGTGCCCCGTACAAAGGCCACACAATTCCTGAAATGATTTAGTTTTTTCAGTATAGACGCCTTCTTTAAGGGGTTTAATTTTCATATACCTCCAAATTTTTTGTATGTACATTACCTTTCGACAGTTGTATGTATTTTATAAAAATTCCATACAGAAAGTTTCGAGCAAAAAGATCCTATATTTCGAGTAAAATTATATCACAAAATACTACGAATATGTCAATTGCACTTGACACTGACATCTTTCAATCAGAATTTTCTTAATATAGTAGCTGTTTCCATAGTTATAGCATAGCTGGCTAACTTATGAAATTTAATTTCTTTATAATTTTATAACTCTATATCCATTTAATATGAAGTATAAAATGCGGTCAAATAGTATAGAGAATACAATGTTCTTTAATATTTATAATAACATTAAATGTGAAAAAATGATATATAACATCGTTTTTTCAAGATAAACTGTTAAAATCTTCAAATGAGGGTACTTCCGGTTGACAAATTATAACCAGAATCTAATCAGCTCTTCATATGGCTGCAACGAAGAGGAATACGAAAGAATTATAATTTTTGGAATTGTAGTATTAGAGTTATCGTAGACGAAAATTTTTTACTCATACACACACACACACATCCATACATACACACCCACACGCAGGCACGCACGCACGCACACACACATACACACACACACACACACACACACACACACACACGCACACACACACAGACACACACCCACAGACACATACCCACACACACACACACACACACACACACACACACACACACACAGACACACACCCACACGCGCACACACACACACACCCACGCAGGCACGCCCGCAAGCACGCACGCGCGCGCGCACACACACACACACACACACACACACATCGTAAAAATAGTAAAAAATGTGTTGTGGGGACCCTAATTCGTGCTTATTTACTGAAAACTCGCCATCGAATTTTTGGCACGATTACATTACCTCGCTTACCTACAGTATGACGAGAGGTAATAAACAATGTTACATATTTCATGTTTTAATAATTATTTATAATAAGTTGCATTCATCATGGCATCGAATTAAGTAAAGCTTAATATTATTCCTTGTAATATTTTGGTCAACGGTTTCCAACAGATTTATAATTGTATTGAAGATCAGATGACTATTTGCGAGTTATAGTCACCTATTCAAATCGGCATATTATTCTTTTTACATTTACCACTCTCACACGGTTAAAAATAGGACAACACGGTTTAAAAATATGAATTCCACATGAAATTCTCTTTTCTTCTTATTATGTATTACACGATTTTACATAACATAACTTCATTTCCAAAGTAACTTCAACTGCAATTTTACGAAACTGGCTAATTTACCTATAAAAAAAACTTCTGTAAAAGACAATGCTTTAATTCGCAGATTTCGAAAATAACAATACACTCGTATATGTATCATTGGGATCGTTAACTACGTTAAGTTCGCGGGCTCTCAAAGATATCAGATGTCATGGAGAGAGCACCACAATTTGAAATTTAGAAATTATTACATAAAGTTCCAAGATTGACGTCAATCGGAATCGAATCCAGGTCGTACGAATCACAAGCGGTCACCAACCGCGCACAAAATAAGTAAAAAATAAAACATACTTTTGATTTTATGTTGGTACAAGGTTCTAATCACTCCATACAAATTTTTTACAATCAATTCTACAGAAATTTCTCCGTCCGAAATTTTTCTTCTCATCGCCCACGCCGAGCGAATCCATCCGGCCACCTCTGATGTTATCGTCGTGAAACAATCGAGCCGTATCGCGGCTTAAAGAGTTTTGGTAGAGTCCGAGATTCGTAGGCCTGCGGAGCTGCGGACTTGGATTGATTGCTTACATCAGGAAGAAATGTGATGCAACGCACACGGAGGAACGTTTACACAGAAACAAACTCCCGCCTGACGGGGGATTACTCACATAGAAGCTTTCACGTGTAGCCGCAGACAATGGGTTTTTATCCGACAATTTGTTTAGATTGTAACTTGCACCACATAAAATGTGTTATATGTTTTCTCGAAGCACTAGGATTTCTTCACTTTGTACCGACGCAGGCGTCCATCTATTGCGATCGCGCCGCCTCCATCGGCACAGGCCCACTTTATTCTTTGTATTTATCATTGTTATGTTATATGTTATTTGTTTACGTTGTTATGTATTATATTATTTTCAGTTGTATTATATCCATCATTACGAGCAGTCGCATTTGTATTTGTTCTTAACATCATTACAACCTTTTCGAAATTATTTAAACCTGTGTTTACGTTTATTGTTTCTCTTATACAATGTAACTTATTATAGTATTTTTACCTTGGCGTGGCAGCAGAGTGGTCTGCCCGCCCCTTTTGTGAGTGCCCATAGTTGGTACAACTTGATACTGGTGCGGTCAGTAAAAATATTATGGAACGAGTTTGGGAAGCACCATTTCTTTCATGGTTTTGAGGATGATTTCTCATTCAAGTGAAACGTTAATGCTAATTAGAAAACAAATCATTTTACATTAACATGAGTACAAAACAAGGAATTCATCAGATTTTTCTCTTCAATGTGGTGTACCACAGGGATCAATTATGAGACCCTTGTTCTTCTTAATATTTGTCGCTGACATGCCAAATGTTTTTAATTTTTGTTCAGTTCACTCTTAGGTAGATGACACCCAGGTTCTTGCCACTCTGGAACAGTTGCATACAAATGAGCATTACTCCATTGTGAACAAAGAGTTAAATATTAATAATAGATGGAGTCTAAGGTTAAATTTAACTAAAACTATTATAATTACCCCTTAACCTTAAAATTAATTTTAACAAAAACTATATACGTATTTCGAGAACTAAGTTCTCATCATCAGTAATACAACAAGTGATAGTTAAACAGAGTAGTGAAGATTACTCAACATGTCAACCATGCCAGAGGTCCTAACAACTCTGAAAAACAAGGGAGAGAACTGGGATTATATAGGGATAGGAGTCACAGGTGAATGATTACCTATAAACTAAGATAATTTTCGTCCAATAATGAGTCATTAAATTTTAAATCGTCCAATAAAGTTTAACATTGTAATAAATTGAAAAGTTTTGAGTTTGGTATGGGACCGAGATCTGCGTTCATCAAATTATTTTTATATTTATTTATTATTAAACTCTCGTATGCATCTAAATATCTATTATTATTAATATGTTTTAAAAGTTTAATATTAGAATTATTAACTTTGTGATTATTAATGAACATATGTTGAGCTACGCTAGATTTTTCTGGATTACCGCTTTTTAGATGATAAAAATGTTCTTTAAACCGAGTGTCAATTTGTCTTTTAGTTTGACAGATGTAAACTTTATTACATTCATTACAACTAATTTTATAAATACCGGATTTTTTATTAGTATCTATTTTATCTTTAGGGTTACCTAATAACGATTTAATGGTATTATTTGATTTAGGCTAGCAACTGCATTTCCTGGTTGTTAGTATTAAACAATCGTTGGTAAATGGTTTTTCTTGAAAATTTTGTGCTAGGAAATAAACTTTTACTGGAAATAGAGGGACGACAGCAAAGGTAAACTATTTATAAACTAATATATACATACCTACCCTACATGCCCAATAATGATATACATTTTTAAACAAGATTTTAGATATATGTAAAAAAAATTGCTAGATGTTAGTAATCTATTCCCGATACTGATATCGGGAAAAAAATATTTACAGAGATATTCAAACTGAGCAAGTGTCGTTTACATTTGTTCCAAACTTAAATATTTTAATTCTTAATATTGAACAAATTTTCAAATTCTCTCCCGAAAAGATTTAAATTCAATTTTTTGAAATTTATTTCCATTTATCTTACACATTTAAATATAAACAGCCATTTCAACGATGTTAAATTTCTATTATTTTTACTGCTAAAACTTCTAGACAAGGGTCATGCGTCATTCCTCATGATGAGATTCTTGAAATTTCGAAATCGATCGCATCGAATTGAATAAACATGTATACTAAACTGGAGAACTTCATCATATTCTCCCAACACTTAATTTCTACGCCTAGCTATGGGTCTTATAAAGATATTACAGGGCAAAATTTCAATTTTTCAAGTCAATCAACCATTTGCAAAATTTCCTACTAGCAATTATCAAAACTGAAATGCTAAACTAGCTTTGTTATTTAATTAGTCCAAAATTCGGCCTAATTCACTAAAATAGTTGTTAACATAGTCGTTAGGTAACAACTGAGAGTTAACAACGATTTTTAGCAACTCTTGTAACAACTGTCATTCAAATGGTATTCAGTAAATACATAATTAATGACATTGTTAAAATGATCGTTCTGAACAATCGTTGTTAAATATAGCAGTAAAGTTATTAACAAGTGAGTTAAAAGGCATGTCGATTCTCAATATTTGTCCATATTTCTACTCTATTCTCAACCTCAAGTGACAGATTTTGATTCGTTTGACGTTTGAGTTTTTAATAATGAGTGATAAGAAAATTTGACGTGCAAGATCTTCCGCGGAACAATATTCTCTAATCGTAGATTTCATGATAATTTTGCACTAATTAAATAACAAAGCTAGTTTTGCATTTCAGTTCTGATAACTGCTAGTTGGAAATTTTGCATATGGTTGATTGACTTGGAAAATTTAAATTTTGCCCTGTAATCTCTTTATAAGACCCATAGCTAGGCGTTGAAATTAGGTGTTGGAAGAATCTGATGAAGTTCTCCAGTTTAGTATACATGTTTATTCATTCGATGCGACCGATTTCGAAATTTCAAGAATCTTATCATCGGGAATGACGCATGACCATCGTCTAGAAGTTTTAGCAGTCAAAATAATAGAAATTTGACATTGTTGAAATGGCTGTTGAAATTTAAATGTGTAAGGTAAATGAAAATAAATTTCAAAAAATTGAATTTAGACCTTTTCGGGAGAGAATCTGAAAATTTGTTCAATATTAAGAATTAAAATATTTAAGTTTGGAATAAATTTAAACCCTTCATCTTGTAACATGAGACCTTCGGGCATATACTGACTCAGTATGCTTGAAGCATGAAACCATCCAATTCACGAATTAAACGGCGCACTTGCTCAGTTTGAATATCTCTGTAAATATTTTTTTCCCGATCTCAGTATATAATTATTGGGCGTGTAGGTATATATTAGTTGTATAAATAGTTTACCTTTGCTGTCGCCTCTCTATTTCCAATAAAAGTTTATTTTTTATCGCAAAAGTTTCAAAAAAAACCATTTAACAACGATTGTTCAATACTAACAACGAGAGAAATGCAGTTGCTAGATTAACAACTCGAAACTCGACGTAACGACTAATTGTTAAATTTTAGCAACTTGATGTAATAGTGAATTGGGGTTTTGAACTTAGCACCTGACATTGACATAAACAACTGGAAATGGTTGTTAATTTTAACAATTTTGCTTAGAGAATTAGGCCGGTTGTGAACGTTTATAGCTTTCAAACAAAACATATCTGTTAGGCCCGATTCTAGCAGGAACAGGTCTAGTTAAAATGACAGTTTTTTAACTATTATAATAATACATCATTCAAATCTCTTTCTGCGGTTATGTTCTCTGTGAGAAAAATCTTCCATTCGTTCATTCTAATAATAAACCTGGGGATATTTAATTTGTTTTCCGCTGTCCACGCGTTCTGCGCAGTATACAACAAAACAACTCTTCACGATTACGAATCACGAATCCCGAGTTGATGAACACATTGTACTTTGTGTGGGTGGGAATCAGAACATAGGGAAAACTGCTACGATGCTGCGAAAGAAGAATAAACGTGCACAAAAGAGAATGTTAATTGCAATAATGCCGTGTTGTGTTATATAACATCAATATCACGAATAAATGTATGCTTATGGTTTTACAAGTATAGTTATAGTAATCAAGGTGAAATGTATAATACAACGTAATTAAGATGTTGCCATTTATAAATGCATAAATTAATATCAAATGATGTGTATTGTTCGCGTTATGTTATGCGGGCTATTCTTAATTTAACACAACTGTTACAATCTTATCTCACAGATAGAACTTGTTATGTTTCTTACAACGGTTTTTCTTCAAAACATTTTACACCTATGTTAGGAGTACCCCAAGGCTCCAATTTAGGCCCTCTATTATTTTTGTTATTCATAAATGAATTACTTGAGTTGTTTACCTGTCATGTTCTTGCTTACGCAGATGATGTTAAAGTATTTTGCAACATTAATACAATCAATGACTCCCACATTTTACAAAAAAACATAGACATTCTGGCTACTTGGTGTCAAGACAACAAACTAATCCTAAATGCTAATAAGTGCTGTTATATTACATACACCCGTCGACATAATCCCATATCTTTTCAATACAATATTAACGGTAATAACCTAACTAAAAAGGATTTTATAAAAGATTTAGGTGTGACATTTTCATTTCACCTTAAATTTACCGAACACATAAATAATATTTGCGCTTCCGCTATTAAAACTCTTGGCTTCATCATCAGAATCACAAAACCCTTCAATGACATTTCAATGTTGAAAATTTTATATTTCTCATTTGTTATTAGTAAATTTGATTATGCGTCTCTAATATGGTACCCTACCTTTGATTATCAATTAGATGCTATAAATCGTGTACATCGGCGCTTTTTAAAATATTTATCCTTTAAACTCGATAGAATATATCCTGAACGTGGCATTGATATGGATATTTTATTGCAGCGTCATGACATGCCTTCTCTCAATACCAGACGTGAACTTCAAGCAGCTAAATTTCTGTCATTGCTTTTAACCAATAAAATTGATTGTCCCTATTTATTGTCTTGTATAGCACTGCATGTTCCTAGATTAGCTTCCAGACACAACACGACATTCTATCTTCCAACTCCAAATACCGATATCCTGGGTAAGTCACCGGTCCATGTGATGTGCCGAAATGCAGAGAAACATTCTGAAGATGTATTTATTTAATTTTTCTATATTATATTATAATTATTATATTTTTCTTTTTAATTATACTTATTACTTTTTTTGTTAATTAATTCCCTGTAATTGGATACTGTTGGGAATAAAATTATTATTATTATTATTATTAATATTATTCATCAAACACAAAAATTTACATATGTTTATATATATCGTGTGTCTACTTTTTTTGTGGACCATAGATAATACAATGGTAAAATTTTCATAATGCTGTAAATTCTGCCCTATTAATTTTAGAACAACAGTGTAAATACAAAAAATATTCAGAATTAAAAACTGCATCTAAAAAGTCCAAAATTATTGTTTGCATGCGTTTCATTTGCGAAAGAGAGGCAAAATAAAAGTAATAATTTTTAGCTACTTACAGAGTGCCATGAGCACTATCACAAAATTTTAAACAGTTGTATTGCTTGAATTTGACAGATGACATCTGTCATAAAGTTTTTAAAATTATGGAATTCATTAAATTGTTTATCAGTAAGCATGGATACATTTGCCATCGCAGAAAAAACTCAATGGAACAATTTAACAAATAAATATCAATTAATAAACTTTTATCTGTCAAAGTCAAATAATATGACTAATTAAATTGCATATTTTGTCTTGCATGGCACTCTGTAAAAAGCTTAGAGACGGATATTTTATTTTACGTTTATCTCATGGCAAGAATCCATTATATCAACAATCTTAGGCTAATTTGATGCAGTATTTAATTCTGAACATTTTTTATGTTTACACTTTAGTTCTAAAATACAAGGGTAAAATTTTCACATATATTCATTCACTCTGTATAAATTGTAATAAAAATGTGAAAAGTGTAAATACGTAATTTACATTTATTTACTTCCCGCTACCCTTGGTAAGGGAAGAATAGGGATCGTGCAAAAAATCGCATATCGAGATTTTGGTAAATGACCACGTTTTAAGGTCCCTACGCCTGGTAAGCGCCCGTACGGTGCAAATATTTCATAATTAAAGATATCTGTGCGTACAAAGCAGATTGGCACACCCAGCAATGAGTAATAAGCAGTGATGATATATTTATTCTATTTAGAATCCAATTTTAACATTTTCACGATGATGTCTGTATGTATTTGTGTATGTGTGTATGTACATATGTGTGTGTGCGTGTGCGTGTGTGTGTGTATGTGTGTGTGAGTGTGTGCGAGTGTGTTTGTTATCTGTGTGTGTATGTGTGTGTGTGTGTGTATGTATACATGTGTGGATCCTCCGCTCTAACTCAAATACTATCATTCAGAAAATTTTGAAACCATATTTCTAACTTATTCTAATATAGGAAGAAGCCATTAAATTTTGTTGTAAATCAGATAACCGGATATGGCACTATACTTAAAGCTCAAAATAGTTTTTCTTCGAAAAATACCTTGTCATTTTTCAATATTTATGTTATTATAAAAATTGAAATTATTAAATTTTCTACAAGTGTGCATTAATACTTTTCTGTATAATTTATGGATAAATTTATAAAATTATTTATAATTTAAATCCCGGAGGCTACGCTTTAAACACACACAACTCCTTGGTAACAACGTTCATATCACAAATGTATGTAACTGACAGATAAATGTCACTGTCAAAGAACTCATCATTTCAAATTAAGAATAGCAGCGTTTTAAAAAGAAAATAGTAAAAAGAATCATAGTTATATGGAATGGAACTTAATACAGTTTCCACCATAACTAAATATGTAAGTATATACATAGGTATATTTAAATTAATAATAATTAAATGGCGGGAGGTATTGTGTTGGCCACATCATATTTTTTATTATTACAATACTCGTAGCACGATTGAATTATGAATTTTACCAATTATAAATACCTACCGTTGTTAATACAATGTGTTCAAAAAACTTTAACTCTAAGTAGGCTATGAACAGAAAAACGTATGTCTGATCATTATTCAATTCAAAAGTCAAGTTGTCAAAATTGATCTAGAAATGTTATATTAAGGAGAAAAGATAATAAAGAAGGAAACAGAATGTTTCGCAGTTTTCTACTTTATTTCTAAAATAAGATTTAAGCAGATTTCTTTAGATAAAATTTTTGACAATATCTCGTGTCACATTGCCATTTAATTAAATACTTTTAAATTAAGACATACGTTTCTTTGTCCATAGCCTACTCCGATTTATACATATGCAAAAACTTTATTTAATATTTCTTTATGGTAATGTCAAACGCCATGTACTTATAATGATTAATATCTTAATTTTTAGCTTTTCTTGAGTAAAATACAAGTTTTGATAAAAATGAACCTTTTCCTTTTTTGTATTTAGGTCGCATATAAATGGAATATTATCATAAATAAGTTTCCACCTGGCGTAGGCAGGTATATCCTTTGGCTGTCGTAATATTCTTCCTTAAACACACGCTAAGAAACAAAGATGATGATAAACATAGTATAATAGAGGAATTTATTCAATATATAATTATATTTCTATCAAATTCAAAACTAGAAAATTATTTGCAATTATCACAAAAAATAAAAAATCTGATGTGGCCAGCACATTACCTTCCGTCAGTTGCGTCAGTTCTATGTATTTTGTACAAATTTCATACGGAAAGTTCCTTGCTAAATTAATTATTCTATTTCTTGTACATTATTTTCCGGCAGTTGCATGTATTTTATGCAAATTTCATACAGAAAATTATTATTTTGTGACGTTTTCTATATGCAGTATAATGTATCTGCAGAAATAAAAGATTTATTATTATTAAATTAAATATTCTATTTCTTGTACATTACCTTAAAGCAGTTGTATGTATTTTATACAAATTCCATACAGAAAGCAAAAGATCCTATATTTCCAGTAAAAATTATGACAAACACACTATGTCAATTTCACTTGACACTGACATCTTTCAATCAGAATTTTCTTAATATAGTAGCTGTTTTCATAGCTATAGCTACTTTATGAAATTTAATTTCTTCACAATTTTTTAACTCTATATCCATTTAATATTAAGTATAAAATGCAGTCAAATCGTATAGAGAATAAAATATTCTTTAATATTTATAATAACATCAAATGTGAAAAAATTGTATTTAACATAGTTTTTTCAATAAAAACTGTTAAAATCTTCAAATGATGGTACTTCCGGTTGACCAATTGTAACCAAAATCTAATCAGCTCTTCATATGGATGTAACGAAGAAGTACACGAAAAATTATAATTTTTGTAACTGTAGTATTAGAGTTATCGCAGACGAAAATTTTGTTACACACACACACACACACACACACACACACACACACACACACACACACACACACATCCACACACACACACATCCACACATACACACACACACACATACAGACATCATCGTAAAAATAGTAAATTCGTATTCTAGGGACCCTAAAACGTGCTTATTGATTAAAAACTCATCATCGCATTTTTTGACCAAAGACAATACCTTCCTTACCTAAAGGTGACGGAAGGTAAAAAGACATCTATGGTGTTCTTTTTTTGGGTTTATCAGGTGTCACTTTACGGGCTTTCAAAGCTATTGCGGAGAGAACACCATAACGTAATAACACTCATAATTTTGACCCAATTATTTGTTTAGCTGTGAACAAGTAGTATTATTTTGATATGCAGGTTGCCTGTGTTCTTATTGGGCTCTGTTGCACTGTTCGTTTAATTTTTCATCTAGAAGTTTGATTAGCAGTACCTTAAATTAAACATTAAATTAATTAAAAATTATGTGTTTTATGGTTAACCGAACTGAAATCCATGGTTCAGGTGAAAAGCAAATTTAGATTAGAGTACCACAGTTAAAGAAAACAAGTTCTGTGGAAAGAAAAAAAATACCGGGAAGACCCAGAACATCTAATTAAATTTGTCAATAACGAATTCATTATTCGTCGTAGCCTACAAAAACGGCTCCCAAGATCAACTGCACAACGAAGTCATACGAAAATAAATTGGGTTGTAGGTTCGATGTCGCATTTTGACGTTAGTATTTATTTAGGATTTAGGATTACTATACGTAGTACGCAGAAGAAATTTTTCTTCGATAATTAATTAGATATTAACACATATTGTAGCAAGGCACGTGATTTGTTTAA
Organism: Harpalus rubripes; assembly: GCA_963082715.1. Lineage (NCBI taxonomy): Eukaryota > Metazoa > Arthropoda > Insecta > Coleoptera > Carabidae > Harpalus > Harpalus rubripes. The sequence goes on from OY720449.1 coordinate 85,707,620, forward strand.
TTAGTTCCAGAAAACTTTAAAATCTAACTCCTAATATCCTAAATGATGACGTCATTTAGGGCATACAGGGAGTTGATCGCGACACCTGCTTACCTAATCATTTTCGGTAGAAAAGCTTCAAATAAAAGTTGTAGAGCTTAAAATTATTCATCTGAATCAATAAGCAAAATAAGTTTTGCATGCTCTATAACAGCAGAAATTTGGTATGAAAATGTCGAAAATAACCCCAACAATAGCGATAGCCATGGAATTGAAATTAAAAATTAACTAATGTTAGCGAATTATCTGTCAAGCTAGGTTAATTTATTTTTATTATTATTTATAATTTCAGTTAGTGAAAAATTATTTATTTAAATTAATAGATAATTCTTCACTGTAACAGGTATTACGAATAGTAAAATTTATTGGTGTTACTTGACTGCTAGTATGATTGTAGGGATTATGAGAAATAATTGAAGATGCAGTCGTGGTAAACAGTGTTTATTAATAAGTAATTTAATTAACTTTCCTATGTTCCGATTCCAAATGAATCATCATCAAGGATAGTTAAAGTACAGTTGGAATATAAGATCATTACATTATAAAATCAAAAATGTACGAATGAAAGTGTCGTCAAAAATTATCAGAGGTAATAAAATGCGTGCATACATCAGAAACAGAGTTATCTTTAGTTGTTTCTGATGTACCTATGCACGCATTTTATTATATGCGGTCTCGTAGCCGCGTGCCTAATGCTGGGATTCTAGGCATTTCTATAACGTCTATAAGCGTGTCTATAATGACTTATTGACCTTATAGAAAAAATGCAATTCTGAGCTCGTCTATACGTTATAGATTTCTATAAATATCTTATAGACGTCTATAACTTTAGCGTTGTCCAACAGTTGACCGTAAGTACTTATAGAAATCGAAAAATCTTTATTTCTGTCTTTTTTTAGTATTAGACACGCGTTACATTCTGTACTTCATTTAATGGCCGAGAATTACAGAAAATAAGAATTATCTAAAATAAACTATCCAAACAGAATAAGAACGGAAAAACAGACTGCTTGAAATATTTTGCAGGAATATCATAATTATGAATATAACATACTGTTTCATATAAAAGTAGGTATTTAATACTTAAAATTACTCCGATATTTTTAATAATATAATATTTAAAACTACTCCGATGTTTTTAATAATATTAAAATTATTTTAGTTCCTGAAATTTGTATATTCATTTGGGTCTTTTCAAAATTCATGGTTGTCGAATGTAAAATTTGACAGATATTAATGGCAACCTTACAAAAATATTATAATTACAATATTTTATAGAATTAAAATGGCTTAGGAAGTATTTCTTCAAATAACATGTTTTTAATATTTTATTTAAATATTAGAAGATAATAAATTCATATAAATCCATGTTTTTCAATCATTTTAAAATTTACTAAATTGTATTTTATAACGATTGGTAACATTGTCGTTCTAAATTTCATAAGATGAATTTACAGATCAAGCGAATTATTGGGATTTTCAAATAAGAAAACGCTAACTAGCGGTAAATATTAGAACTACACACAGTGGTACAATTTGACATTTACATGAAACTACAGCTATATGACTACAAAAACTCTATTATACATACTTGAATTATCGCTATCTCTTGATACTTGAAAATCCCAATAGACAGTTGCACATAATACCGTTTTATAAAAATCTATAAGGCGTTCATTTATAGACTTCCTATAAGCTACAGATCTATAAGTTTATAGAAATTTAAGAGAATGCCTAGAATCCCAGCATAAATGCCAGGTCGCGAATCTGGGGAACCAGGTTCGATCCCGACCGACGCCAAATATTTCGAATTTTACACACAAAATTGACCCTTGCGATGTACTCTCCACGCCAGCCATGAGTGCCCGTGAGGTGACGCCTGGCAAGCTCCCGCACGGTGCATCATTACCGATATCTGTGTATAAAGCAGATTGACACACCCAGCAATGGGTAATAAGCCGTGATGATATATGTACACTATTATTCACGAAAGATGACTATTCAAGGTTATTTAGATTTATTCGAAGAAAGAACACACATCACTTTATAGCAGTGGCTTAGCAACATTTTGTATTAGAAAGAGAAAGATTATTTGACCTATATCTATTTAATTTATGTTGTGCGACTGATATACGTAAATAGTGGCATTACTTTCTAACACACTATAAATAATAATGACATATGTCGTAGAATTACAGATACCTAATTATCTACTACACTGCCCTCTGTGCTAAAATTTACCCAGTGGCGTTGACGTTTAAATCAAATTATTATTCCTTGGTTTATAAATTAAGTCTATGTTTTTGTATTTTGCAAAAACATAAGTGAAGAATATAAATCTTTCAGAAAGGTATTATTTAGAAAGAAGCAAAAATTTTAAATGAATTATTCTTATTTTTTCAGTTAAAATGTGTCCATAAATATTTCATGTTGCACGCCTATACAAACGAAATGCAATGAAGTTATCTGCAAGTAATATTATATCAGACGGCTCACAAATGACCTTGAATAGTCATCTTTCGTGAATAATAGTTTATATATTTATTTATGTATTTATTTATAATTCAAGATACTTTTCCGTACTTAAACAGGGGAAGAATCACATTCTTTAACATTTTCTCATATAATATTTCGCTATTTCTGTAGAATATTTGGAATCACTTCGTCGCTGTTTCTTTGTGAGAATCCCCTGTCTGCATGAGGACGGGGCTGTGTAGCTCGTCGTTCTGGTACAGCTACAGCAGCCAGGCAGGGTTAGAACGTGGAGCCGGCTGCGCGAGGATTTTGATTAATGATGCACGGACCGTTCGCTCTCACTCCTGACCGTGAGCACTGAGCACTGCTCTGCTAGCATAGCACAACCCCAACACGGCCCAATACAACTACCATGCTAAATAAACAAATGTAGATGTGGAATACCAAAGCAAACTATATATTAATGGCGAGAGTTGTACATGTGGGAAATATTATGCAGAGGTCTACATCTACATCTAATGCAAACCACCAAATGTTAAGAATTCAATAGTTATAAATAAATAAATATATCATCATATTACCCATTGCTGGATGTGCCAATCAATGCCGCCTTAACGGGGGGGGGGGGGGCTTGGGGGGGTCTGTAGTCCCCGGCGGTAGATAGTAAAGGGCGGTACACCGAACAGAGCACATTCTTAAATTATTTTAAATAAAAAAAATCTGATGTGGCCAGCAAATTACCTTCCGTCAGTTCTATGTATTTTGTACAAATTTCATACAGAAAGATCCTTGCTAAAGATTATATTTCTTGTACTTTACCTTCCGGCAGTTGCATGTATTTTATGCAAATTCCATACAGAAAATTTATAGCAAAAGATCCTATGTATATTTCCAGCAAAATTATAAGACAAACACACTATGTCAATTTCATTTGACACTGACATCTTTCAATCAAAATTTTCTTAATAACTGTTTCCATAACTATGGCTACTTTATGAAATTTATTTTCTTTATAATTTTTTAACTCTATATCCATTTAATATTAAGTATAAAATGTAGACAAATCGTATAGAGAATAAAATATTCTTTAATATTTATAATAACATTAAATGCGAAAAAAATGTATTTAACATAGTTTTTTCAAGAAAAACTGTTAAAATATTCAAATGATGGTACTTCCGGTTGACCAATTGTAACCAAAATCTAATCAGCTCTTCACATGGATGTAACGAAGAGAAATACGAAAGAATTAAAAATTTTAGAATTGTAGTATGGAAGTTATCGTAGACGGAAATTTTGTTACACACACACACACACACACACACACACACCCACACATACACACACATATATGTACAGACACACACACGCACGCAAGCACGCACGCACGCACTCTCTCACACACACACACACACACACACACACACACACACACACACACACACACACATACATACATACATACATCATCGTAAAAATAGTAAAATCGTATTCTAGGGACCCTAAAACGTGCTTATTCACCAAAAACACCACCGAATTTTTTGACCAAAGACTATACATTCCTTACCTAAAGGTGACGGAAGGTAAAAATTAATTAAAGCAAATTTAAGAGCCAGGGGAAAAAGGATGAAAGTCCATTTTCTAGCAAAATGAGATGATTGGTACTTATAGATTGAAGGTGGGCGCTTTTAAATAGTATGTGTAAAGGAGGCGAAACGGTAACAATCCTAAGATACAGGCCTCAGAAATTGTAAGACAATATCTAAAAAGGATGATGGTCGAAGCGTCCGGGTACAAAAAGATGAATGTTCGACAGCGATATCGCGCAAATTATAACTTGGTCAGCCGATTTGTTAAGCTAAGAGCGGTGTCAGTGGCTATCTAATGAGATTCCGTAACTCAGTAGTTAAGTTTCAGCAAATGGTTAAAAATTTAACCAGTGAAATACCTATGTTGACAACATAACAAACAATTGGATACAATTTTTAACCAGTTGATAAACGACTCAAAAATTTTGGACGAGTGACTGATGTAGCAAAAAAGCTCTGACTGCAAAGTCATGAAACTGGTGAAGATTTTTCCTTTAGTTAGTCAAATTATATCTGTGACTATAAAGGTGCATTCACAAATGAAAATTAGGTTTAGATTTATGGCTTATACTTTAGATTTAAAGACCTTGGCCGCATATTATGTAATGACTCCATTTACGCTTTAGAATTTAGGGTCTCTAAATACAAATCATAAAGCTAAATATCGCAAGGTCCAAACTTTAGGTTTATGATTTAGTTTGACGTCACAAACTTCACCAATGAAAACGAGTCTGAAATGGTATAGATATATACACCCATCTTCATATAGTATCCACTTGGTGGATTCGGCTTTTTAAACAAATGCGAGAAGAACATGGAGACTGTCATAACTTAATTGCTGAAATATAACCAATAATGCCAAGCGAATGACAGTTTCACGGCGCACAGGTGTCTTGTTGAGTACTGCTCTACCAATATTTTAATCTTGTTTGTGCATTTACATAGATGAAAGTACAACAGTTTCTGGATATCAGCCACTTTATTATTCCAAACTCTACAGTTTTGACCCCACCTGGGTCTTCTTCAGGAGATGAAATTTATTTTAAGTGTTCATCACCAACCCAGCCAAGAAACAACCCTTCTCACATTTATATAGATGTCTGTACATATATATATATAACTATTTTTCAGGTTATTTAAACTTACATTTATGAATGACTTACTTAAACCTAAACAAAAACCATAAACCTAATTTTCATTTGTGAATGCACCTTAAGTATGTACAAGAACAAAATAATTTGAATATGCACTGCACAGACTTTTTACTCTCAGTAAAATACATTTTATAATTTACAGCCAAATAACACAAACACAAAACACCAATACCTACCCTTCTATACCTAGTGACCCACATAATGATAAATAGTCTTTAGACAAACCGTATCCAGTCCATCTCTATCAGGTATACGACTCACCATGGTTCAACCCATTCAATTTGCTTTGTTGGCTTTCCACATAACGACTTGCAGTGTTGCAGTGTCGTTCAAATAGCATCATATCTCATCTTAGCTTGTCAGAAGCTGGTCAGTCACAAATCGCCATAAATTACTCCAAGATGGAGGAACTGGGTCAAATAGGAGCAGAAGGACAATGGAATGGTATGAATGGTGCTCATGGTTTACTGGTACAGCTTCTGGAAGTGGTTGCTGGTTGCTCGTAGGTGGTTAATGGTTTGCGTATATACGAGTGCGTATATAGGAAAGAAAAGTATTTTAAAATAGGTCAAATAGTAATGATTATGCAGATCATTAGAGTGTTGTTAAGCTTGTTTGACTATTTCTAAAATTAGTGTTTCACCAAAACAAGAAGACTTGTCTTGATGTTCATTTGTCATACTTGTTTGAATTTCAAGTTAATAGTTATTTATCGTAATTTTGACTAGTATTTACACTTTATTACTCATTTATTAGATCCAAGCTAGAATACTGTTCTGTTGTATGGAATCCTATATATCAAAATCAAAGTAAAATAATCGATTCCATTCAAAGAAAATTCTTAAAATATATTTACTATAAAATCATGTCCTCCTATCCACCACAACACTTACCTTACGCAACACTTTGTGAAATATTTCAGTGTCAGTCACTTGAGGAAAGACGAATTTCATGTTCTTTAAATCATTTACGAAATCTTATTTCTGGGCATATTGATGATCCGATTTCACTTTCTTGTCTAAACTTCCATATTACTTCCAAATTTAACAGAAACCATCGTTTATTTTATTTGCCTTCTGCTCGCACTAACCTTTTCTTTAAATCACTATTTCATCGAATGTGCACTTACTTTGATAACGCCGAGTTAAATATAGATATAGATATTTTCTTATAGACATTTGCAACTTACTTTCTTTGCTAATGCACTTACAGTTAATACTTCTTACAGCTAACTATTGTATAATGCTACATTATTTACCATTTCGCTTACAGTATTGTCTTGTTTACTATATTTTGTATTTTGTACTATGTATTTTTGCATACTATGTTACACTTAATTTTGTTTATTATATTTATATTCCTGCCCTATTTTAGACTAAGTCTGTTGGGTAGATGTACTTAAAATAAAATAAAATAAAATAGTGATGCACGACGAGGCGAGAGTACTCTCGCATCTCGTCTCGTCTGGTTGTATTATGCGAGACGAGAACGAGAGCGAGATTGCAGTTTAAAATCCGAGGCGAGATCGATATAACAACTGCGAGAGAGGTCGCGAGATTCTCGTGAGAGTATCGCAATAAGAAGTATTTGTAACTTTATTGCTTTGATTCATAAATTCAATGAAAAATGCACCGTACACGGAGTGGAGTCCACGCTAATTCATACATAGAACACGTGCATGCGAAAATTATATGGAATTCACTATATTTTTGAGTCTATCTAGAGTCTATTGATATCAGTCCCAGAGCGAGGAAATGCAAAATAAAGACAAAATCGGTTTTGCATATAATAGAACTAGTTTTTCTCCAACATTTCAGCGCCTAATTCATCCCAGTTAAAACCACGGTTAATAAAATTCTTGCCGTCCTTGAAAAGTAAAGGATGTTATATTAAGCGTTGATGGGAGCCAACATCGGGCGAAGCGGAAGCGGAGTGATAGATTGTGGACGTGGACATATATTTAATAATAAAGTGTTGGTACTTATGGCAGAATGTATTAACAGATGTTCGTATGGAAATAGTTTAGAAATCATAATTTTCTGATCAATTAGTTATTTTAGAGATAAATTAAATTATTTAGTAACATCGCATTTTCTGGTGACTGTAAATGAATAAACATTATGTTCGTATTGAAATAATTTGGTGACCAGAATTTAGTATTTCATCTCTTTATTAGAGTTACAATTATACGACTACAAATACACGAATTGATGCGAACTTATATCTTGTAGTTAAACTGGTACGTAAATACGTAGTGCGCAAGCGCTTATTTTACAGCGAGACTCTCACGAGATTCTCGCGCGAGACTGAGACAAGACTCAAAAAAATGTGCGAGAACGAGAACGAGATCGGGATTTGAGATCCGAAAACGAGACGAAATCGATATTTTATATTTCTCGTCTCGTCTCGCCTCGCCTCGCGTGCATCACTAATTTTGACAAGGCGGCTGCTGCCTTTTACATTGAATGCCAACGTGTTGTTAGTTGTGCCGCTCTGTTGAAATGAAGACAAATATTAAATGGAATCCCTGCCTTTAACATAAATGCTATTTTTGTTTGAATTAATTTTTGGAGCTGCAGTTATCCCATAAGAAATTACTAATAGGTACATATAATAAAAGCATGTATTACTTCCAAGAATTTCGAGTATGTTTGCAATCATATCTATTTTGAGAAATGATATCAGAAGTATTAAAAAAGATCAGCATAAAATATTTGGATATTTCACGTACACTTGAACGCAGATATGCTTTGCTATCGAGGGTCAGTCTAGGATGATAAATGAGTAGATTTTTGCTATATGCAAGTCCATGTCCCTTGCGATATGATGTGATAGACCCCATGCAACTTATGGCGACTCTAGACATAGACTCCACCCTAGCATGCAAACATTCGCTTTCCGTACTAGTAATTACTGGTGACGTTCAGAAAATTAAAAAATGAATTATTAAAAGTAAATTTAATTAAAATTACTCAAATTCTTTTACCTCCCGCTACATTTGGTAAGGGAGGTATAGGGATCGTGCTAAAAATCGCATATTGAGATTTTGGTAAATAGATAAATACGACTATTATTTTTGTTTAGACGTGAACAATTACTCGAAATCTCAGTCACATTTTATAAAAAAAGTTTCGATCTATACTTTCTTCAAGATAAGTAAGATCTTAACATCTCGAACTGTGTACAGCAGTGTATACATAAAAAAATCTGATGTGGCCAACACATGACCTCCCGTCAATTCCATGTTTGAAATAGCAATGAGTTCTTAAGTAAAGTATCACTTTCGGTTGATCGTTTATAAACAAAATCAAATTTGTTACAATAAATAAAAAAGTCTGTAATACCAAATTTTAGATTATATTTTATTATGTCTTCCCTCGAAAATCTATTAAGAGCTGCAAATTAAGTACCACTTCTGGTTTATCAAAAAGGTATAGTCATTATATAATGTTATTTCAAATTATACACGAGTTTTAAATGCCAAATTTGAGAAGTTTTGAATTATGTTTTAATATATTTTTTCAATGAAATCTGTTCATAGCTTCCTGTAAAGTAGTACTTCCGGTTTATCAATTCTATAAAACATCTAGTATGTCGTTTTCATTAATACAAAAGTCTTAAATACCAAATTTGAAAAGTTTTGGATTGTACCAATATATTTTTCATGAAAATCTGTTCAGAGCTTCAAATAAAGTATCACTTCCGGTTTATCAATTTTAGCCAAACTCTAACATGTTGCTTCCCTTTATATAAAAGTCTTAAGTAATAAATTTGATAAGTTTTGGAGTATACCATAATATAGTTTTCACGAAAATCTGTTCAGAGCTTTAAGTACTACTTCTTTGTGTACATTAATTTAAATAGTTTCTGTTCTGTTCTGCTATTTTTCATGTTTATGTACATTAATTTAAACAGTTTCTGTTTCAAATTTTAACTGAATATTAAGGAGGCCATATACTTTCAAATCCAGTAAAAAAATTGGGGTGACAAGCCGTAGGACAAGAGTAGTACATTATTTTTCATATTTATGTACTTAATTCAAATAGTTTCTGGTTCAAATTTTAACTGAATATTCAGCAGGCCATATACGAGTACTTTCATAGCCAGTAAAAAAATTGCGTGACAAGCCGTACGCAAGAGTATCATCTTCTGGTTTATTAATTTTAGCTAAAATCTAATATGTTGTTCCTGTTCATATAAAAGTCTTAAATCCTAAAATTGAAAAGTAGTATTACTTCCGGTCATCTAATTTTACCCAAAATCCATTCCACTCTTTATATGACTGCAGAAAGCATAAATACGGAAAATAGAAATATTTGAAAGTTTGTGATAAGAGTTATCGTGGACGAAAAACACACATACACACAAACACACACACACACACACTCACACACACACACAAACACACACACACTCAAACACACGCGCGCACGCACACACACACACACACACACATCGTAAAAATAGTAAAAACGTGTTGTGGGGACCCTAATTCGTGCTTATTCACTGAAAACTCACCATCGAATTTTTGGACCGATAACATTACCTCCCTTACCTACGGTATGACGGGAGGTAATAAGTTCGTTTGTGTACATGATTGTAGGTATGTAAAAATCTATAAAATCTTTACCCTGAAGAAGGTATAAGTGTAGAGCGAAACTCTGGTTTTATAAGTAGAAGAAACGATGTATGACAGATTTCGAGTAACAGTTAACACCTGACCCATATACATTCGAGAAATTTACTCACCATTATTTTAGTTAAAATTACATAATACTTAAGGCTAAAATCGATATATATATATATATATATATATATATATATATATATATATATATATATATATTTTAAAAAGACACTGCCCCCATTGTTGTGTAAGAAGTTCTTTAATTCCCGGAATTTCAATATACTCATAGGAACCATATTTTAAATTTTTGTTATAACTGCAAGCCCTGAAGCATCTTCTTATCTACAGAACTGATTCATACATCTCCTCAACACCTCATAATTCCTACTGTTTGACCGCAGATACAGTTCTTCAAAGATGGTCTAGATACCTTGTGCACGATACATTAACTGCTGGTCCGTGTGTGCGTGGGCGAGAGTCCGGACACCTCGTGCATGTGTCAGCAGCGACGCGCCAGGTGGTCCCGTCTTGTCGCGCGCGCGGCCTGACGCCTCATTTCAATATCGATATCGCTCGAGACCACCCCAATGCTACCCGGCTTTCGGACGATATCAGAAGATACCACAGATTGGTAGATGGGAATTTATCTATAATTAGTTCATGAAATACCCCGAATCAAATTTACCGGTCAGCTAAAGGATGTAATGGGCGCCAGTCAATTTGACAAGCAGAAAAACCTCTTGAGAATGAAATAACTTGGGAGGATGAATTAATTCTAATTCTTTATTCTTGATTTGACTTCTTGACTGGCCGAGCTGACTACCTCTGGATTCGCTAGGCCAAACATAAAAAATCTGATGTGGCCAGCACATTACCTTCCGTCAGTTCTATGTATTTTGTACAAATTTCATACAGAAAGTTCCTTATTGCTAAAGATTATATTTCTTGTACTTTACCTTCCGGCAGTTGCATATATTTTATGCAAGTTCCATACAATTTATAGCAAAAGATCCTACACTTCCAGTAAAATTATAAGACACACACACTATGTCAATTTCACTTGACACTGACATCTTTCAATCAAAATTTTCTTAATATAGTAGCTGTTTCCATAGCTATGGCTACTTTATGAAATTTAATTTTATTATAATTTATTAACTCTATATCCATTTAATATTAAATATAAAATGCAGTCAAATCGTATATAAAAATATTCTTTAATATTTATAATAACATTAAATTCCGGTTGTCCAATTCTAACCAAAATCTAATCAGCTCTTCACATGGATGTAACGAAGAGAAATACGAAAGAATTATAATTTTTAGAATTGTAGTATTAGAGATATCGCAGACGAAAATTTTGTTACACACACACACACACACACACACACACACACACAGACACACATACATACACACACACACACACACACACACACACACACACACACACACACACACACACACACACACACACACACACACACACACACACACACACACACACACACACACACACACACACACACACACACACACACACACACACACACACACACACACACACACACACACACACACACACACACACACACACACACACACACACACACACACACACACACACACACACACACACACACACACACACACACACACACACACACACACACACACACACACACACACACACACACACACACACACACACACACACACACACACACACACACACACACACACACACACACACACACACACACACACACACACACACACACACACACACACACACACACACACACACACACACACACACACACACACACACACACACACACACACACACACACACACACACACACACACACACACACACACACACACACACACACACACACACACACACACACACACACACACACACACACACACACACACACACACACACACACACACACACACACACACACACACACACACACACACACACACACACACACACACACACACACACACACACACACACACACACACACACACACACACACACACACACACACACACACACACACACACACACACACACACACACACACACACACACACACACACACACACACACACACACACACACACACACACACACACACACACACACACACACACACACACACACACACACACACACACACACACACACACACACACACACACACACACACACACACACACACACACACACACACACACACACACACACACACACACACACACACACACACACACACACACACACACACACACACACACACACACACACACACACACACACACACACACACACACACACACACACACACACACACACACACACACACACACACACACACACACACACACACACACACACACACACACACACACACACACACACACACACACACACACACACACACACACACACACACACACACACACACACACACACACACACACACACACACACACACACACACACACACACACACACACACACACACACACACACACACACACACACACACACACACACACACACACACACACACACACACACACACACACACACACACACACACACACACACACACACACACACACACACACACACACACACACACACACACACACACACACACACACACACACACACACACACACACACACACACACACACACACACACACACACACACACACACACACACACACACACACACACACACACACACACACACACACACACACACACACACACACACACACACACACACACACACACACACACACACACACACACACACACACACACACACACACACACACACACACACACACACACACACACACACACACACACACACACACACACACACACACACACACACACACACACACACACACACACACACACACACACACACACACACACACACACACACACACACACACACACACACACACACACACACACACACACACACACATACAGACATCATCGTAAAAATAGTAAAATCGTATTCTAGGGACCCTAAAACGTGCTTATTCATCAAAAACTCACCACCGAATTTTTTGACCAAAGACAATACCTTCCTTACCTAAAGGTGACGGAAGGTAAAAATGTTTAACGTCCCAAATTTTTAAATGGAAATCTATGTTGAGTGACTCTTTTAACGTGGTATTCTACCACATGCATGTATTTGAATTTTGTAAAGACGTCATTACTCTTTCTATGCTATAGCATTCCAATTATTGTACTTAAAAATGGATGAGAATTCTAAAGATATCTAGTTGAATTCTATATCCCAAGTGACCTTAAGTTTAAAGTTGTCTTTGATATCTACATGAAGCATGGTTTCCAGTTTTTTTCATAATTGTTATTGTAATTTCTTCTTGCATTTTTGGTGTACTCGTCCAGCTTTACATTATTGCTGATTTCTTTCCAAAAACTACAATATAACTTTATAATTTTTCGCCTCACTTAGCTTCTTTTATTTCCTCATATCTTACCAACCGCAAGCAGTTTGTCTGCCTAAACAATTTCACCTCGAATTATTATATTCCCACTTCTGACATCTCCCAAGGGTCGAATCTAGGTCCTTTGACTTTCAACTTATTCATTAATGATATTGTTGATTGTTTAGAACACTCTACCTGTTTACTATATGCTGACGACATGAAAATATTTAAAAATATATATTGTATAGAATACAGTTTTCAATTACAGTGTGACATAGAAAATATATTAGTTTGGTCTACTAAATTTAAATTATTTTTCAATGCCATAAATGAAAAGGAATTACTTATTATTTAATGGATAATTTAATACTCGAAAGGATAAAACTATATAAGGATTTGGGAGTGTGGTTTGATGAAAAATTAACATTTTCGTCATATTCATATTACTGTTAACAGTTCATATAAAGCTCTTGGATTCATTATTCGCTGTTCCAAACATTTTCACAAACTATTCACTCTCATCTCCTTGTTTAATTCTTTTGTTAATTAGAAATGGCCCCATCTTTAAATCGCCTACGAAGTCAAGTAGGAAAATGTGCAGTAAACAAATTCAACTGGCGGTATAAAGCAGAACCCACTTTATGTCATAGTGGTCAAAACAAACAATGGCCCACCTGATCACGTGCGCCATCTTAGAAGAGGAATGCACGAGAGAAGATCTGGCTAAGGCAACACCAGCTGCTATAAACTGTGCAATTTTTTGGATGAATATTATTTAGCTAGGTCACTTCTCTGTCAGTTTTGTCTAAGGATTTCTAAAATAATAATAAAAAGACAATAAGTGCGGGAAGAAATTGCTAACGCTGTAATACATACATGGTAAATACAACATGTAAGTTTTTAAGGTTATTTTATTTAATTCGTAGTAAACAATTATTATTAAATAAATATATAATGAAATTAGATTTTACTTGGAATGATGTATGTACTGAAATAACAGTTTCTTGTTTATTTACTAGCTGAAGTTGTCTAACGCCATTGGAAAGTATTGAGGGACAGGTTCTCGAAAGAGAGAAATAATGAATAATCCGTTTGGAGCAGCATCAGACGTCATCGAAAACGACTGGGAAGATTATAAAGAAAAAATTCTCTTAGAGCCGTACGTCTGCAGTAGTAGGAAATAGGAAGCGAGTACATATTTTTAGTAATGCTCTCTCATTACAAACTGCTAATATCTTTTTAATTATTCAGAACATTTAGTAATATAGACATCGGAGATAAATCCTGTTCTTCTATGCCTCTATTAGAGATACAAGTCGAAATGGAAGAACAGTCGATGTAGTCGAGCAGCAACTTCAACTACTGAAACGACAACATGCACAACTACTGTTAAACCTATATTTACCTAGGGACTGACCGGGCTAAAACCCAGGGCGGCAGATTTGTAGGGGCAACAAAATTCAAGCACGACTTTCATTAACCCGATTTTGACAAACGCTATTATTATAGACAAAAGCTTTCGATGTATAATTAAACGTCATTTCACAAATATTGTGTGTTATTTTCCATATGCTCAACAAAAATCTATAAAAAGATTATAAGATTGCCAGCTAGTGCCGAAGCTCAGACAAGATATATCGAAGTTGAACGAAAGATGCCGAAATTTTTGCATATTATTCTGATTGATTGGCAGTAGGACTTTCTGCGTTTAATATAAATCAGCTAGTTCGCTTGCTTTACTTTCTTCTTTACTGCAACCGCGTTACGTTTTGCGTTACTTCAGTATAAATCCAGCTTTAATGCCGGGAGGTGCATATGGTTTATTTCCATAATTTCCAAATTTGACTATTTATATGTTTATAACAACAAGCTCAGCTAACTCACTCCATGTGGGCCGGATGCGGTATTTCGCTACCGAAAATCGATCACTTCAGTATCGAAGGATGGAGAAATATTTGTTGTAATGTTTTATATATTTATTGTGTATTAATTATTTATATAATGTATGGTTTGGAAACGCATAATAATAATAATTAATATAAAGAATTTACAGAATCACTACGGAACTCAATTAAATACGTCGGTCTCCTATTTTGTTTAGGAGAAGACTCCTAATCCTGATTCCTTATTCTGTACAAATACAATAAAACAAACCTATCAAATATCGTTCATAACAGTGTTATTTTTTAAACAACCAACTACAATAGGTAAATGATTTCGCTGTATATAAAGGTAATTGAAAAGAGTAAGTACCTTAGGCACATTGATTTTTACATAAACAAGTAAAATAGGCCGGCGATGTAATCTTTCGTCAAATTTAAAATGCAAATAAGAAAGTAGGTAACGCAAAACGCAACGCTACTCAGAAAATGTCATCGTAATTACTTGTCAGTTGAAAAACTTATTTAATTTTCTTATCCGTATATTTCTCTGGTCTCCATCTCCGTAGTAACAGCAAATCAAATATACGAGAGAAACATTTCGCAAAAGTTTGCATTCCGAACTCAATTATAAACTCGCTTCATATCTAATATTTCATTTAACATGAAATCCGTCAGTTCCAACATTTCTCTTAATTTTCAATATTTCTTCTTGCTTTTCCCCGAGGGGTGAGCAGTGCTTTCCAATATTTTCCAACCGCGACCCAAAAAAAAAGTTCGGTATGAAAATTCATGGATCTATATACCATATCTCAAAAAGATAGCCTCCACTTTTGAGAAGATGTAGTATCTGTTAGTTTTGGAATCTTGTTTTGCTTCTGTTTTTGGTTTAGGCTCACTCCTACCACCTAGTTAAAGTGACAAGTGATAGTTACTGCTAACCAATGTTGCAACTAATAGTTAATAAAGAGTCATTGTAACTAGAGGTGATAGAATCGGACATCGGTCCTCAATAATGTAAAAATGGTTGACTTCTAAGCGCAATACTGTATTTCGTGCAGCAAAGTATAGTTGCGTTTGCGAATATACAATCACTGCAGTTATATAGGGTGTACCGCGACTCGACCGACAAACTTATACCATATATTCCGGGGATCATTACGATCAATAAATGTTATATGACCTACAGGTGAATTTTTCTTTACCTCTCGCTACCCTTGGTAAGGGAGGTATAGGGATCGTGCTAAAAATCGCATATCGAGATTTTGGTATAGTCTGTCTAGAATTCTACCGTTATTGCTTTGACTTACTAAGCCTGTGGTAGACCAGGCACAGCGGGATGTAGCACTACCTGGCGTAAGGGTCGGACTCCGAAAAATTTAAATTTGCTAATCTTTGTTATGCATTACGAAATTTCAAAATTGTTAGCTAATGAATTCACAGAATCAAATTACGTATTTGACCATTGTTACAAATTAGGAACAAATAAGATTTGTTGAAACATGCTGTGACCATAGATTAAAATTAGGGAAAATAAGATTAGCAATGACGTACCAAACGTATATAAATGAGTTTTCAAAATTTTAAAATCAGTATTACTTTACTTTTCGTACTGAGAGCAATTATATAGACACTTACTATGTGGCGACCATTTGAAGATGATAATGATAGTTTACCCGTTGAAGAAGATCGCTGTGCAAAACTTAAACGTACGTGTTTGCCGCTAGAAGCGAAAGAAATAATTAAAAATGTGTATAACTATTTAAAAGATAATGAAGATGAAAATTCGGCCTTAACCAAAACATGTGAAATGACGAAAGTGCCGTATAATACTGTTCGTGATATAATAAGTGGTGAATTGAGACCAAGAAAGAAAAGACGTGAGGCGGGTAAGTGAAGAAGATATTATTATCGATTAATTATGTATGTGTATATTATTTATTGTTACGTGCAATATTTTATTAAATGACAAACTGCTCCGCAGTGTATAATTTTAACTAACAATTTTCGTTTTTTTTTTTTACTATATTATGTATTTAATTTTGTTTGTTCCATTATTATTTTAAAAAAATAAAAAGATTTGTTTCATTATTAAATGACAAACTGCTCCGCAGTGTATAATTTTAAGTAAGAATTTTCGTTTTTTTTTTACTATATTATGTATTCAATTTTGTTTTTTATGTATTCTTTGTTCCATTATTATTTAAAAAAAATAAAAAGATTTGTTTCATTATTAAATGACAAACTGCTCCGCAGTGTATAATTTTAAGTAAGAATTTTCGTTTTTTTTTTACTATATTATGTATTCAATTTTGTTTTTTATGTATTGTTTGTTCCATTATTATTTAAAAAAATTAAAAAGATTTGTTTCATTATTAAATGACAAACTGCTCCGCAGTGTATAATTTTAAGTAAGAATTTTCGTTTTTTTTTTTACTATATTATGTATTTAATTTTGTTTTTTATGTATTGTTTGTTCCATTATTATTTAAAAAAATAAAAAGATTTGTTTCATTATTACAAAATAAAGTAAAATAAAACAGGAAAACATTTAATACGTACCTGTCCTTTCCCCGCTATAAATCAAGCTTAAATCCCTAACAATAGACCTGCTGAGAGGGTAATAACGGTAGAATTCTAGACAGACTATAAATGACCATGTTTTAAGGTCCCTAGAATCTAATAATAAATGATGTCTGTGTGTATCTGTGTGGATCCTCCACTCTAACTCAAATACTATCAATCAGAAAATTTTGAAATCTTGTATTTCGAACTTTCTCTGTACTGGAAAGAGCCCATTAGATTTTGGTGAAAATCGGATAACTGGAAATAGCACTTTACTAGGAGCTCAAAATAGATTTTCGTCGAAAAATACCTTTAAATGTTATTTTTTCGGGATTAATGTTATTATAAAAATGAAATGTTATTAAATTTTCTATAGATTTGCATTAATACTTTTTCTATATGTTTTATGGATAAATTTATAAAATTATCTATAATTTAAATCACAGAGCCTACGCTTTAAAGAAAATGCAGTTATTCAAATATATGTAACTGAGAGATAAATGTCACTATCAAAGAACTATTCATTTCAAAATGATATTAGTAACGTTTTAAAAAGGAAAAAGTAAATAGAACAATAGAAAAGGAATTCAATACAGTTTCCACCATAAGTAAATATGTAGGTATGTATTTAGATTAATAAAAATGAACGATATTATATATATATATATATATATATATATATATATATATATATATATATATATATATATATCTTTATATTATTATAGTTCCAGTGGCTCAATGGTTAGAGCAACGCCTCATTTCATGAGTGGCCTCGGGGCTCTGGGTTCGAATCCCACTAAGGCATGGATGTGTGTGAATGTGAATCCACTCTGTAATTAGGATTTAATCCTGTTGAGGGGTTTTTAAAAAAGGTAGTTATTTGGATTAGATTAGTCTATATTTTAAGAAATAACTGTCAAAATTAGAGTAAAATTTGCTAATCTAAAAAACTTTATCTTTTTGTGACTCGGGCTGTAAATGGCGGGAGGTATTGTGTTGGCCACACCAGATTTTTTGTTTCGGAGATATCGAAGGAATTTAAAAAAAAGATAATTGAGTTAGCCTTGACGAATGAACGTTTTTCCGTCAACGTGTGGTGCGGCTTATTGAATAATTATCTTATTGGACTTGGGCCTCATTTTATTAAAGGATGCCTTAGTGCAGAAAATTATTTTCACTTTTTGAAAGAAGAATTGCCTCTGGAAGCTCGTCATGGTATGTGGTTCCAGCAAGATGGGGCACCACCACATTTTGGGTCGCCTTTAGATTTTTTCTTGTGGGGTCGCCTCAAATCTCATGTGTATAGTAATGGTAAACCAGATACACGCGAAGACTTGACTGACCGTTATAGTTAAAGGTACTAATTCTCTAAAGAATGAATTGGCAGTAATTAACTGGCAACATTCTATGACTCGAAGGATAGCTGTATGTTTAGAAAAAGGTGGTTCTCATTTTGGACAGTTGCTGTAATTTTGTCCATTGATGAATCAATTTTCTTTTATAATTTTTTAAAAAATTCCATCGTTATCTCCGAAACAAAGAGGAATTCACCTATAGGTCATATAACATTTATTGATCGTAATGACCCCCGGAATATATGGTATAAGTTTGTCGGTCGACTCGCGGAACACCCGTATAAAATCGTCTTCTTAAACTCCACCGCACCCTAATTTGGGTGGCATTTCAAGTTTGGCAACCCCTGGTTCCGGTGGGGTGAGTTTGATTGAGCATCAAGGCTTCGCAAACCCGGGTCTGAATCGCGAGCGTTGCGTACGCCTTTGCTTTAATATCGAGTTGAACTTGTCAAGTTTTGACAACACAAAGAACTAGTCTGACTCTGGCGAAATGAAAAATTACGTGAATATTTTATCGAGAGAATCAGATGGTGGGCTGCATACGCCGCCCGGATAATGAGACTGTGCGTGCTGATAGGGTTTGCATTGGGGGCGGACGCATACACGTCGACGAGGGAA
Organism: Harpalus rubripes; assembly: GCA_963082715.1. Taxonomy (NCBI): domain Eukaryota; kingdom Metazoa; phylum Arthropoda; class Insecta; order Coleoptera; family Carabidae; genus Harpalus; species Harpalus rubripes. The sequence continues at coordinate 85,727,425 of OY720449.1, forward strand.
TTTTTCTTAGGGGCATATCCTGCTTTCCGCATATATTAACTTCAACTTGGAAACGTACAATTTCACTCATTCATTTTAATAAATACTATATACAAATAATATAATGTGTTGCAAAAAAAAATTAACATATCTTTTTACTTCCGAAATTCGAATAAGTATGTTCTACAGTATTATTAAATATGATTTTCTTTTCAAATTACTGTATATATTAAGCACAGTAGCAATTAAAAAATCTGCTTTTTGAATTGGCGCCAAATTACACTGCCTGTGACGTCAGAATTACATAAGCCAATGACAAAACTGGAAAGATGATGAAAAAAAAAACAAATTTATCATACATCAACATCAATGATTGTTTTAATGACAACTGTGTGACATAAGGTCAGACTTTAGTTCAGCGTGATTTTTGGTTCTTTAGTGTAGTTCTTTATTATTATATTACAGCGTTATATTTCATAGTTTAATGCCCAGTATTATAAAAGATGGATAAGTAAAGCACTAGCAAAGTAAAATTTACTCTTGAAGTAAACTACTTTATTCCAGAGATTTTCGTCAAAACAAGAATAAAAATACTAGCTAATTAAATCTATACAATAAATTACTCCACCGATGTTCGAGGAAGTAAATTTTATTCCGTAAAATAAATATGACACATGTCAACATTAATTAAATTAAATTCATTATACATTTCATCCAATGTATTATTGTTACATTTATTTATCTCCAACATGTTTGCTTTGTCTATTTCTAAATAATTTTTCCCCGTTCTTTTTTTTTTCATTTTAGTTGACACCTGACACTTTATGACACACGCACACACAGTTTATTGTCTATTTTGACTTTTGGATTTAGTATTTCGTGTTAGGAACATACAGAATACATATTGTTAAAACATATATAAAACATATTCCAGCGACACATTGTTTGGAACAGATCCTCTTCAGTTGAAGACATTATCGCCAGTAGTGGTCTTAAGAAATACCGTCTAGTAATATTTTATCCTAGATTTATCAATCTCTCTTATGCTCCAGTAGTGCAAAGATTAGCCGGTATAAGAAACCGTAGCCTGAGTGCATCATTTTCCAGCTAAAAAATTAAATGTATTCAATAGCTCTTATTTAATTATAAAAATATTTATATTTACAGCAAAATGATCTTTACAACAAAGAAGTTTTGATTTTCTGTTTTTATCTTTACTTGCGACCACCATTTCATTCTTCTTTTTACCTTCCGTCACCTTTAGGTAAGGAAGGTATTGTCTTTGGTCAAAAAATTCGATGATGAGTTTTTAATCAATAAGCACGTTTTAGAGTCCCTAGAATACGAATTTACTATTTTTACGATGATGTCTGTATGTGTGTGTGTGTGTGTGTGTGGATGTGTGTGTGTGTGGATGTGTGTGTGTGTGTAACAAAATTTTCGTCTGCGATAACTCTAATACTACAGTTACAAAAATTATAATTTTTTCGTGTACTTCTTCGTTACATCCATATGAAGAGCTGATTAGATTTTGGTTACAATTGGTCAACCGGAAGTACCATCATTTGAAGATTTTAACAGTTTTTCTTGAAAAAACTATGTTAAATATAATTTTTTCACAATTGATGTTATTATAAATATTAAAGAATATTTTATTCTCTATACAATTTGACAGCATTTTATACTTAATATTAAATGGATATAGAGTTAAAAAATTATAAAGAAATTAAATTTCATAAAGTAGCCATAGCTGTGGAAACAGCTACTATATTAAGAAAATTCTGATTGAAAGATGTCAGTGTCAAGTGAAATTGACATAGTGTGTTTGTCTTATAATTTTTACTGGAAATATAGGATCTTTTGCTTTGTGTATGGAATTTGTATAAATACATACAACTGCTTTAAGGTAATGTACAAGAAATAATAATAATAATAAATCTTTTATTTCTGTAGATACATTACACTGTATATAGAAAACGTCACAAAATAATAATTTTCTGTATGAAATTTGCATAAAATACATGCAACTGCGGGAAGATAATGTACAAGAAATAGAATATTTAATTTAGCAAGGAACTTTCCGTATGAAATTTTTACAAAATACATAGATCTGACGGAAGGTAATGTGCTGGCCACATCAGATTTTTTCGTTTTGAGGCACTACTAGAAATTTTTTTCCCTATTATCAGTTCTATTTGGGCACACTGCATAAAAATAGCTATTTGTGTATTAAGAGCGCAAAATGGGACATTGTCGATTGAGAGGTTGTTGCCGGGCGACGCAGGAGCGAGGCATTCTCTCGAAATCGACAATGTCCATTTGCGCTCGAAATACACACAAGATTTTTTCTACAGTCGCCAGAATGGGGTCCTCCACCATAACAAAAATTTATTTTTTATTTATTTTTACTTATCGGTATTTTACATTCTTCTTGAGCTATTGCTTCAATCTAATCTAAGCATTTTATACTGTCGTTTTTGTAAATGAATGCCCTATTTTATTTTCACAGCAGTGCGGCATTTTGTTTGGTTATGTAACATACCAACAAAGCAGTTATATGTCAGATTGACTTGTTAAGTGGGGAATGTGTACTACAGGGTCATTAATTCCTGACTAAACGTTTCCATTAAAAATGTAGCCAAGTCACATTTCTCAACATTGTATAGTTAGAAATTTGAGGAACGAGCGTTTTTCTACTTTGTCGCTCTAGAGCGGCAAAGTGACATTTTGCGTTGACAAAAGAGAGCGCAAATGGCTACTTTGTATATAGACTGTAGAAAAACTTTTTTACAATCATGTTTGATTATTTCCAAATACAAAAATCAGTAGTAGTTGACAGCTGTCATGACTGTCACTCGTTTAATTTCCGTCGGTGGCAAATGTAATCCACACCCTCATTGGTTAGGTCGCTTCGAACGTCATCAGTCGAAAGGGGAAGCGGAAATTTAAACATTATAATTTCAAAGACAATTTTCTCATGAATAAAGGATAATACGAAAAAAATAAAAAATAGGGGTAAAATATTTTTTTCTTAATCTTTCGATTAAAGCAAAGAAAAAAACCGTGCAACACCTCATTGCCCACTTATTTAGTTTTTCGTAGAGAGAACACCACCCCTTCATTTATCGAAAAACCTTCTCCCTCCGCCACTGCACACGTCAACAGAGGACGTGACGGTGACAGTGACAGCCGCGACGCTGGATTAGCGCGCGGCGGTGTTGGCGTCGTTGTGTGTACAACCCTCTAACAGCCGTCGCAACGCGTCTCGTGTCTTCGCCGCTAATCGCCCCTACATTGCAATACTCACTCTGAGACGCGAGAGTACCTGTTCCCCACGACATGTCAGGCTAAAGATGCTGTGGATTTGTTAGATGGGGTTTGTCTCAAAGGTACATGAAAACAAGAGGTAGAGATGAAAGTATAACTAGAAATGTTTACATCGATATGCAGTGTGCCAATGTACTCATAATAGTTATATCAAGATAATAAAGTTTCACTTTTTATTATGTATGTGAAGTTTTGTATCCGAGGCCGTATAAGTCATAAAAAGAAACTTAGGTGCCGAGGTGCACTGCAGATTAAGTAGGTATTATTTGAAATTGAAAATTTGTGAAAATGATAATTTTTATCTCCTGCTACCCTTGGTAAGGAGGTATGGGGATCGTGCTAAAAATCGCATATCGAGATTTTGGTAAATGACCTAGAATCCAATTTTCCTGTTTACGCTCTAACTCAAATACTATCATTCAGAAAATTTTGAAACCTTGTATTTATACCTTATTCTAATATGGAAAGAATTCATTAGATTTTGGTGTAAATCAGATAAAAAATACCTTTAAATATTATATTTTCGAAATTTGTTATTATAAAAATTATAGATTATTAAATTTTTTATTGGTTTGCATGAATACTTTTTGTATACATTTTATGGATAAATTTATAAAATTATCTATAATTTAAATCACAAACAAAGAACTAATCATTTCAAATTAATAATAGTAATGTTGTGAAAAGAAAATAGTAAATAGATAAATAAATATATCACGGCATATTACCCATTGCTGGGTGTGCCAATGTGCTTTGTACGCAGATATCGGTAATGATGATGACATATGTGTACTTTGCGAGCGTTTACCAGGCGTCACCTCACGGGCACTCATTGCTGGCGTAGAGAGTGCACTACAAGGGTCAATTTAATGCTATTTAAAATTTGAAATATTTGGCGTTGGTCGGGATCGAACCCGGTTTCCCAGATTCGCGAGCTGACACTCAGGCACGCGGCCACGAGACCCCATAAAATAAATATATCATCACGGCATATTACCCATTGCTGGGTGTGCCAACCTGCTTTGTACGCAGATATCGGTAATGATGACATATTTGTACTTTGCGGGCGTTTACTAGGCGTCACCTCACGGGCACTCATTGCTGGCGTAGAGAGTGCACTACAAGGGTCAATTTAATGCTATTTAAAATTTGAAATATTTAGCTTTCTTTCTAGCACCAATTTCTATAGTAGGCTGCGAGAGTAAGATAGCAATAATTGTGACGTAGATATATCGATGCTTAAAATCCCAAATATTCCAAAGGTTAACAATTTTTAAAAAACTGTTTTTGTCTCAATCATGTTTTTATCTACTTTCAATAAAACTAACATTTTACCCAATTTTCTGTTATGGTGTAGGATCCTATTATCTTATATGTACAATCTCCAAGTAATCGTCGTATAATGGATTACTTTATGGCCAATTTTTGAACTTTTAATGAAGATATTTATGCACTTTATTGACGATTTCCAATAAAGTACATTCAAAATTTAATTTTTATTCATTTGTCGGGGATAATAAGAAAGTGGAACCCCCCCCCCCTTGTATAAAACAAAAATAGATAATATATTTTAACTTCAGATCATTTAATGATTGCCATCCTAAGGGCATGAAAACTGCAACTTTGCTATTTCACTCCTCCATAAAATTAAATCACGTATGCTATGGTTCGTAAGGCTAGTCTTCCATGAATGTGTAGTGTTTTGATCAGGTGTACTGTGGCCTGGAGCGGCTCGGGCTAATTAAACTGTAATTAATCAGTGGCGGGGGTGGAGAGTGGAGACGGGGGCGTGATGGACAGTGCAGTGCGTCGCGGACCTCGTCATCTACTCCCAGACATGCCAACTTCAACCAGTGATTTATGCTTTGTAGGAATGCAATCCAACACACACAAACAGACCACGGATATATTAGTGCTGATTTTTGTGTGCAGATTTAAATTCACATACAAACTCTATATGCATTTAACGTATGGTCTTGAAGTTTTGAGAAATTTTTTAGATGTTTTGTATTTATAACAAATAAGGTTTAATCAAATTATCGCTGGAAATAAAATATCACCATAAACGTGTTTTCATTGTGACAGTACAGTTTTTTTCGATTTGATGCAGCAAGAGTTCATATAAGCTAGATATTCGTAAAGGAATTTACAATCTTGTTGGGCGAATGCCTAAGTGTGATATTGTTGCAGTTTATCGCGAGCACAATATCTCTGTGGCAACAATTTACCGGACAATAAAAGATTGTGAAGAAGATATAACCGGTATAAATAAAAGCGAAATTCATAATAGGTTTGATCGTTCCGCTATTTTGCGTTTCACCGCAAAACGCGGCGGTAATTATCGCTGCGGTTTGCGATTCACTGCCAGTCGCCGCGGTAATAATTTAAGTTACTAAAAATTATTTTTCTGTTCGTTCCGTTTGCGTTAAATTATTTTCGAAGATACTTCAGACTATTATAATTATAAAGGATACTCAGTAAAAAGATTTTCCATTATTTTAATTGTTTACTATTGTTATCAATTAAATTTAACTTGTTACAAATCATAATTCATATGACATTGATATTTATATATTGAAACTGAAACATTACATAGCATACTTATTGAAAAATAACAATTTTTTCCTAATATGTATTTGTCAAAAACTGTCATACTAGCACTACATATGTAGACGCGAACATTACCACCGATTATTTTTTTACCACCGAGTCATGAGTCACTATAAAAATTATCACCGCCAGCTGCCGCGGCGTTTTACCGCAAGTGGAACGAACAGAATCTAGTGACTTTACAGTGAACCGCGAATCGAAAAGAACAGCAAATTTCATCGTCGCGGTTTGCGATAGACGCAGGGTAGCGGATCGAACAAACCTAATAATTTAAAGCATCTAAACGCTGACCTTCAAAACTTTTCTACTTGGGTAACAAATAACGGGTTGTCAATTAATGCTAGTAAATCTTCACTACTCGTACATGGCACAAATGAAACGCCTATAGTTGTTCTTAACGGTACAACGTTACACGGAGTACTGTGGCCAAGACTTTGGGTATGCATTTTGATGAAAATCTTTCGTTTCGAGAACACTTATCAAAAAAATGAATTTCTGCTAAACTTTTAAGCTCAAAATGTTATACCAATATCGTAATTTAATTTCATCAGAGATAAAGCTTCGTCTTGTCAACTCGTTGATATTTCCTGTGTTAGAATATTGTGCTTGTGTTTACATACCTAACTTGAGTAAAAGTGATAAGCAGAAAATAAACCTTTTTCAAAATAGCTGTTTAAGATATGTTTTCGGCGTTCGGAAATTTGACCATATTTCTCAGTACCGTGTTGCAGCTAATTTAAATGTGATTGAAGATCGCTTAAAAATACTATTTCTTTGTCTAATACATAAAATAAAGACTACGGGACGTCCAAAATATTTGTGCGATACGCTCGTATCAAAAAACAATAATTACAACCTACGTGACAATGAATTGTATTCACTACCATCATTTAATAAAACGAAATTTAAAAGTTATTTTTCTTATTTAGCTCCTAACAGTATTTCCTAAAGACAATCCCAAATGAAATTCCAATGGCTATACAAGATGATGACTACTACTACTTTATAAATAACTGCCAAACATCTGAATTTTTTCTCTCCAAATTCAGATAAACATTGTTTACTTGTCTACTTAATTCAGCGTGTGAATTTTTCTGGAGACTTGTCTGTTGTCAGCGGACAAGCTCCGTATGATTTATTCGCGGACCAAATGAACATTCGGTGTTGTTCTGCCACTGTCATAGTGTCTCACCTTGTCGCAGAGAACTGTCACAGGGTTTCACAGGGATAAAGTTACTCAACAGAAAGGCATTCGCGGAATTTTTAAAAGAGACATACTCAGCTGCACAAAAGTATTTGACCATAGGCTTTTCCATTTTTAAAATTTTGCTTATTACACATTTATGGGTATGCCAATATGCTTCTATTCACAAATTTCGGTAATGACGACATACGAGGGTCGTAGCGAAAGTTTCTACAAACTATTGAAAAAAAAACTAAATTTTACACATTTATGCATTCGATAAAACCAATCGTTAAAGCAAGAAATCCATTCTTCTTGAGACACTTGAGAGACCATGTTTTCGAAAGCATCAACCGCTTCATTTGCACTTGTATATTGGAAACCACACATTATTTTCTTTAATTTAGGAAAGAGGAAGAAATCATTAGGTTCAACGTCAGAACAGTATGGATGTTCCAGTAATTCTAACTTTGATTCTTTTAAAAAGGCTTTAGTTTGCGCAGCAATATGTGAGGATGCATTGTCCTGATGCAATACTAGTTTATTCCAAGTCTATTTTCACACACTTTTTCAAACACCCGTGGCAAACAAATTGTTATGTACCAATTAGAAGTTATTGTTTTCCTATCTTCTAATATAATACTAACAGTAGGACCGGATTTTGAGAAAAAGGAGGCAATCATTTTTGTACCAACACTTTGAGCTCGTTTTACTGTGGCAGGATTGGGGTCTGTTGGAAAGACCCATTGGCTGATTGTCGTTTTGTTTCAGGTTTAAATGCATACATCCATGATTCATCACCTGTTATAATATCATATACTGCTTTGGATTTACCTTCGCTGTACTTTTTTAATGGTTTAATGCACCATTCCACACGATGTTGCTTTTGACCATCATTTAAATTATGAGGTATCCAACGGTAATAAACTTTCCTGCCTTTTAGATGATCGAGCAAAATTTTATTTATAGCGGTCATTCCAATGCCCAAAGTAGCCCGTATAATTCTATATGTCACACGGTTGTGTTCTTTAATCATTGTACGAATAGCAGCTATGTTTTCATCCGTAACTGCAGAAATTGGCCGATCTTCGCGTAAATCGTCATTGAGAGAAACTCGATGAAATTTAAATTCATTGTACCAGCTGTGAACAGACCTGATACTAGGTGCTTTATTTCCAAAAGCATCCCGAAGCTTTTCGATGCATTGTTTTGGAGAGAGTGAACTTTTAAAATCGTAATTTATCATGGCTAGGAATTTTTTTCTTGTTGACTGCATTTTCAGTACGACGTGCGTACTTTAAAACTGCATGGAAAATTACTGATAATAGATAACGAATTGTAACAAGAACTGCCATGCTACCTAAGGATGTACCTTTGTTTTGCCATGTATTTATTTTTCGTAGCTACCTTGATTATATTTATTTATTTTGGTGCTACCCTCGTATCTTTACACTTAAAAGCGTGGAGAGAACACCAAACGGGTCACTTTTGTGTGATTTAAAAATTAGAAGTAATTTTCAAGTTTCAAATATTACTTCGGTCTCAAGTCTCAACAGGTTACCTTACCTTATGCCGTAAGACCCGGTATTGACTTGACTGTCAGTTACAACGAAAAATGTTACATCGAAAAATTGACTCACTTGTAATATTTACAACTTATGATAAAATATTGATGCTATATTTTTGGTTTTAACTGACTTATATGTAATTTAAGATTTTTGACTGTTTTTAAGTCAGTCTAACATTAATTTGACAGGTTTTAAGCTCTCCAGTAATTAAATTTGACAGATTCGGTAGTTTTTAAGACACCAAAAATTAATTTAACAGTTTTGACGGTTTTTAAGTCTTCCAGAAATTAGTTTGAAAACATTCCAAAAAAATCTGATGTGGACACCACACGACTTCCTTGTACGCAAGACCAATATGAAGTATAGACCCAATTATAAAATTGCACTTATTTGACGTAATTTGACATTAACATCTATTTTTTTTTTGTTATTTTTTTGGTATTTTTTGTCCTAATCCATAGCAAGCTTCATTACAGAAACCAAAAAGTATATAAGTTTTAAATTTACATATCTCGCTTGTACAAAGTGCTAATTTAATAATACTTGATGTACTAGACGCAGAATTCAATTCTCTAAAACTCTTATTTGAAGCATTTATTTCTAAAATCAAAATAAAACCATTTTATTCAAGACAAACTAACAACTTCAGGTAATATATCTCTTCCGGTTAGCCTGTTTTAACCAAAATCTACTGTTTTTCCAATTGAGATAAAAGTCTTATATACCAAATTTGAATAGTTTTGGTTTATATTTTAAAATAGTTTTTCATTAAAATGTATTATAGGCTTCAAATAAAGTACCATTTTTGGAAATTATGCGTAATGACCAAAAAGGGAGGTGCAGAACTAGATGTTATAGCAGTCCTAAATACAAAATTTCAACTTTCTACGGCTTACTGTTTTTGAGTTATGCGAGATACGTACGTACGTACAGACGTCACGACGAAATTAGTCAAAATGGATTCAGGGATGGTCAAAATGGATATTTCCGTTGAAATCTGAAAACCGATTACAATACTTCCTTTATTTTGTACAAGGAAGTAAAAAACTACTTAGAATATATTTAAAATTAAATTTTTAAGAATATGAACTGTGTGTCTTACTCTCAATATTTCTAGCATAATCCTTGTATATGTATAGAATATACCCAAATTTCCTTGAGGATGTAGTTTGCTAGACTTCCAAAAGCTACTACAATTTAGAATGTTCGAATTCTAGAAAAAATATTGTACCACGACATCACAAGATTTAAATTTTTAATATGAAAACGAAAAAAATTAATAGTTTTTTAGATACTTTTTGTATTATGATTTATTATGTTAATACAAGACTTAAATAAACTATACTACAAATCAACGTTGTAGATGGAGTTTATTTTGCAACAATAATCAGTTTTTCATTTGTTGCCATTTATGTTTACAAATTAAAGTAACACGTAATAAAATACGCAAATAACCAGCTAATTCAACATTAACAAAAGCCACCTATTTCATGTTTTGCAACATCTGTTCAGCACCATTCTTTCTCAGCAGGAATCCAACAATTTTTTAAGAAAAACTATTAGAATTCTTCTTTCGTAATGAAACCTTTGTTGAGGAATAGAAAAGAAATAAATGGCTATGATTTCTCATCGCAAGTGTGAATTGCATTGCAGTCATGGAGATGGCAGTATGTGTAGAACAAGTGATTAGTGTGAGTAAGCTGTGGTTCACAGCCGGCAACACGTAGCCAGCGAGTAATAAAGGAATTAGATGAAAGTACAATGTTTATCAATAAACTTACCGTCGTGAACAACTTGCAGCGTCATCCTGCGAAGCACCTGGGACGCTTTCCACCCAGGCTCAATTCGGCCAGGGAAAGAAAAGAAGAATTTTAAATGGGCGAAATTTCTCGACGAGCCCAAATTAATAATAATTCGGTCAGTTTACATTTTCAACAAATTGAAAAAACCACACGAACGGTTAGAAATTTCTACAAAATTCTTTCGGCTACTTTGACTAAAACTTTAAAAATCTGTGAGCCAAATGACTTGTGATAATAGTTCGACCGGCATTTAAGGGTCATTTTCTAGTCCAGCTTCTACGTAGACCCTTTGCTTTTGGCACAATGAAAAACAACTTCGTAAAAATTCAGTGCGTACAGTAAAATCTACCTTGCAAGACTTATGGGACAATACTCACAGGAAAATGTGCTGGACTTAGAGCTATACAATGCCTAATAGAATTAAAGATGATGTCACTAATAAAGGCGATGTAACCCAATATTAAATGGCGGAATACTTGAATAACATATACAGTTTTTATAAGTTTAAAATCTATATTTTAAACTAGTCAAAAGAAATTTGTAGAAATTTCTCTCCAAGTAATAGCAACCTTCCATTTTTTTTATTTTTTTTTCATCCATAACCAAACTAGTCCTACCATCTCTGCAGGTGTATCGTACGTCTTCAACTACGCGACAAACACTAGTAGTGTCTTATTTTACTGATCAGAACATTTAATTTCGCAACGTGCGCATAAAGTGGCCGTTTACCAAATTTGATGCACAACTTTTAATCGAGTATCCACCGAAAATAAAAGCCATGTTTTTAAGGTTTTTTTTATTATTGTCATTAATTATTGTGTCAAAAGACATTGTTAATGTTAACATTTATTTGCCGAAAATACTGATACATTTAAAGTCAAAGCCACTATTGCATTTGCCCCAAGAATTTTCACTATTGGGATAATTGTAATAATGGTATTGTATGACTAACGATTTGTGTCCATAACTCGCGAACAATCTCAGAATCTTAATCAGAATGAATTTTTTTGAAAATATATTGGATATTTAAATACAAAGATTTTTTTGGGTTCTACAGAGTCGCTTTATTTTTGTTTAATACCATGTACAGGATTAGTCACGGGAAAGTTACTTTCAAAGTCCGTTTGTGTGCAACCCGAAATACTATTTACAACAGCGTCTAGCTTCCTCTCTTAAAAAAATATAATATTTCATTCACGATTGCTTTGCCTGTCTAGTGATGGTTCTGTTATTTTAACAGTAACAAATAAATATGGTCTGTTGTCATTAATATTTTGGGTTGCAAACAAACTGACTTTCAAAATAACTCTTCCGTGACTAACCCTGTATATAGGAACAGAAAAAATATTTCTCAGTGTAGATATAAGTCTTGGTATAAATACTTTTCGTTATTTTGCAATTCGGAAAATCTAATTTAACTCTAACGGTTCGTCCTAGGTAAAAAATATAAGAATCTTGTTTTATATCAAATTTCAATACAGATCACCGTTCTCAAGAAAAATATCAAAAACCAAAATATGTTGCCTTTTTCCAAATTAGCGAGGGGCTGTTGCATGATTGTATTTTTCTGTACAGGATTCCGTATAAAAGCTTTTGTTGCAATTTTTTTTATGTTGGGGTTTTTTTCAGTAGGTTTCCAGAACAACAATATACATCATCAGAATTTAACCTTTCTTCTTTCTTAGTATAACGTAAAAAAATAAATAAATAGGATTTAATTAATTTAAGTTTGCTCCAACTGGCATTGTCAGCATTATGATTAAAGCTACACACTGGACGAGTCAATAAACTTATAATTTGATTTTTAATTTATTTTGCAATAAAATAGTCACAAAAAATGTCGTCCTAAAACTAATTTCGCTCCAGGCGGTCGCCTGGCTTGCCTATAGCTTGGGCCGGCCCTGATCCTTGTGCAAGATATTTTGTAATATTTTATAAGATCATGCCTGTATAAGTGTGATAATTTCTTGCGTATAATTACGTTTTTAAGTACCTAATTTCGATAATAAAGTTTTCTATCATGTGTATTCAAAAATAATTACAAATTTACGACATAAAATTACTTAAAAATTTCTTATTATCAAATCAACCAAATAAAATGCACCTACCTTAGACACACGAAGGCAGCCCAAGCCATCCCGATCGTCACTTGTCCTTAATCCTTCATCACAGCACTAGCGATCTGTGAACAATTGGATAATAATAACACAAGAACAAAAACGTGTCACTGTGGTTTTGAGCCTATCAAAGAATTCAATATTTGCTGTAGTTAGCTATGCACGACTTGCACTTTTACACCATCTGATGCAATTCTTTATAATTGAATTATTTATGATAAATGTTTTTCTCCGATGACTTGCAGTAATGGATACGGGATTTCAGTAAAAATAAACCTGTCATCTTACATTGTTAACTGGAACTAATTGTGGGATATTGGGATCCCATAAAATTAATAATTTTATAAGAGATTGTTTTAATATACCGTTAAAAGCAGTAATGAGACACTGCATTAAGCAAATAGTTTATTATTTACAGTGTAAACAAGTTTGACAAAATAAACATTACATTTCCTTTTATAGTTTTTGTCTATCTACGCAATCTTTTTATCAAGAAAATTAATTAATTAAACATTTTATCAATGAAACCAGTAATTTAATATAATCATATGTCTAATTCGCAAATTGCAAAGCCTTCTGTATTTAATAAAAATCTGGTTTATATAGTTTATTGAAATAATTGCGTAGGCTTCTACAGTCTGAGTCATGAGAAATATTCGTTTTCCGGGAATGGACTGTGTCATATTTTGAGTCGGAGCTCAACGTTTCGCCCGCAGTCGTATGGGGCATCTTCAGGAGCAAGGGGGATAGTACTGTCTTAAACAATGTTACCCGACGTGTCAACCACGCTAGAGGCCGAGTTTAAGCAACAAAAGGGAGGAGACTCAGTTTACACGTCGGGTAACCTTGTAAACTGAGTCTCCCCCTCTTGTTGCTTAAACTCGGCCTCTAGCGTGGTTGACACGTCGGGTAACCTTGTTTAAGACAGTACTATCCCCCTTGCTCCTGAAGATGCCCCGTACGACTGCGGGCGAAACGTTGAGCTCCGTCTCAAAATACGACACAGTCCATTCCCGGAAAACGAATATTTCTTATATAGTTTATTTCTTAAAATATAGTCTAATCTAATCCACGTAACTACCTTTTTTTAAACCCCTCAACAGGATTAAACCCCAATTACAGAGTGGGTTCACATTCACACACATCCATGCCTTAGTGGAATTCGAACCCAGAGCCCCGAGAGCACTCATGACATGAGGCGTTGCTCTAACCATTGGGCCACCGGCGCTATAATAATATGAAGATTAAATTTTAAATACCGGGATAAAATAGAATTCACTAATCCAAAAATGAGGATTAGCAGAAATATTTTTGTGAATCGTTAATTTTTATTAATCTAAATACATATCTACATATTTACTTATGCTGGAAACTTATATTGAATTCATTTATAAAACGTTACTAATATTATTTTGAAATGATTAGTTCTTTGATAGTGACATTTATCTATCAGTTACATACATTTGAATAACTGCTTTTTGTTTGTTTAAAGCGTAGGATTTATGATTTAAATTATAGATAACTTTATAAATTTATCCATAATGCAACTCTATAGAAAATTTAATAATTTTTAATTTTTATAATAACATTAATCTCGAAAAAATAACATTTAAAGGTATTTTTCGAAGAAAAACTATGTTGAGCTTCTAGTAAAGTGCCATTTCCGGTTATCCGATTTTCACCAAAATCTAATGGGTTCTTTCCATTACAGAAAAAGTTCGAAACACAAGGTTTCAAAATTTTCTGAATGATAGTATTTGAGTTAGAGTGGAGGATCCACACACACATACACACAGACATCATCGTGAAAATTTTAAAACTGAATTCTAGGGACCTTAAAACGTGGTCATTTACCAAAATCTCTATATGCGATTTTTAGCACGATCCCTATATCTCCCTTACCAAGGGTAGCGAGAGGTAAAAATGTAATATTTTAATCATTTGTCAGTATATTTTTTAATAATACAACATATGATTGTTTTTATACTATTGGATAGCAAATTTCATGTACTTTTCAAATTTGAATAAATATATTGGTGTCCATTTGAAAATATTAAGTCACATAACATTAAAAATTGAACAACCTGTAGAAAAACCTATACTGCAGATTTATAGATATTTTAATTTAAAGTAAATTTCGTTTGACACTTTTTTTCACAATAATTAAAATAATCGAGTTATTAAAAAAAGAACATATTGATGAATCATCATATATACATATAAACAAAATAAATTTCATTCCAAATTTACGTCTGAAAATGTTGCTGGCGCAGTCTGTTGTTCCTTGAGTATACTACAAGTCTTCAGACTTTTAGTTGAACCCATATCTCGTAGATGGCAGCACGGTGCTATTTCAAGAAAATTCTGTTCTTAATTTCGACTTTTGTTAATGTTTCCAATTGTTATAGAATATACTTGTTAATATTTATTTAAAAATTAGATAAATCGTATAATTTTTAATAGTAATAAGACTTTTGGAGTAGGTACATATTTCGGAATAAAATGCAAAATTTGTATTTTTTTAAAAATGGTACTTTATTATGCTAACTAGATTTGCAATTGCTCATTTATTTTAAGTACAACTAAAGTAAATATGGACAATTTGTTAACAAAATAATTATTACAGCTATAACTGAAATAGATGTAATTTAATTTAGGTTTACGTAAACTAGGTTTAAATTAGATTAATATAATCGAAGAATATTCTATTCATAGTACGTTTTAACCCTTTAGATTCCAATTATGATTATTATTATTTTTTGTTATTGATAATCTCATTAAATAAAATTTCAAATTAAATGTTTACTATTATTTATAAATACAGTTTATTTGGAGTGAACATTTTTTGTACCACTAATTTGCTAGTATGGTATGATTAGCGAATGAAAGTTGACTGTTATATTATTTAATAGAAGTGGTTTCTTTTGAAATTATTTCCCTATATTTGATTTGAAAGGAAACTGACCCTATGTGTTCCGTGACAGAAGATTAGAATTCTACTCAATACCAGGAGGCATTTAAGATGACCTTAGCAACAGGATTCAGGGATGTATAAAAAAAAAATTAATACCGCAAATTCTAGTTCGTTCGTCTCAGGTGTAAGCAACCCTCGAGTCGGAATTACTTTTAGAGGAAATTAAAAGTAATCCTATTTCATAGAATTGCGAAACTAAATAGTTTAAAGATCAAAATATTTTGTTATAATGAACATAAACGAAAAATGTTTAAAATATTTTAAACGCACTCCTGTTTTGATATTCAGTTACCCTAATCGGCCATCTATTTTCAGCTAGAGATAGTAATGTATTTCTATGCTTTTCTAGTCCAGTATTTAAATGGGCTCATGCAAAAATTTCATACCTGAATATGTCGTACTAATACTATTCTTCTCTAGGGTTTCAAAAGAAACCACATCTATAAAATAATTAAAAGTCAACTTTCATTCGTTAGTCATACCATACCATACGTTTGTATATTTATTTCTCCATTTATTTCTAAAAATCTAATATTATAATTTATTATATAGTATATTATAGCGTCAACCAAGAGTGTCGCACTGACAAATGATTCTTAATCACTCTGAATATGCGTGTGTACTCATCTATGACTAATATTAAAACAATGAAAAACAGGTGAAAAATTCACTGACTTCAAGGGACTTTGTAAATTCAATTCAGTGAAGTCCGTGAATTTGTCACATAAACTATTATTCACGAAAGATGACTATTCAAGGTCATCTGTGAGCCGTCTGATATAATATTGCTTGCAGATAACTTCATTGCATTTAGTTTGCATATGGGTGCAACATGAAATATTTATGGAAACATTTTAACTGAAAAAATAAGAGTAATTCATTTGAAAATTATTCTTCTTTCTAAATAATGCCTTTCTGAAAGTTTTATGTTCTTCACTTATGTTTTTACAAAATACAAAAACATAGACTTAACCATTGAATTTATAATACTATATATATATATATTATAAATTCAATGACTTAACTTACAAACCAAGGTATAATAATTTGATTTAAACGTCAACACCACTGGGTAAATAATAGCACAGAGGTCAGTGCAGTAGATAATTAGGTATCTGTAATTCTACGACATATGTCATTATTATTTATAGTGTTTTAGAAAGTAATGCCACTATTTACGTATATCTGTCACACCACATAAATTAAATAGACATAGGTCAAATAATCTTTCTCTTTCTAATACAAAATGTTGCTAAGCTACTCCTATAAAGTGATGTGTATTCTTTCTTGGAACAAATGACCTTGAATAGTCATCTTTCGTGAATAATAGTGTACATCTTTATTTGGAATGAATTAAATATTAAATAATTCAAGTTCATTCTATTTAAATATATTTGCACAAATAATATAAAAGCTTACATACTTACATTCACGTACAGAGAAAATATGATTTACTTTCACAAATATTATTGTCCTGTCATATGCACTGTTCAAAACCTACCTCACTACTAACCACGACTGTTAACCGGTCATACGCTACTAGATATATTTCATTCAAATTTAATATCATTGTTTGAACTTATCGCCTAATAAAAGATGAATGTATATTCATGGATATAGGTGATTTAAGTTGACCAATAATAATCGAAATTTTATTCCAATTTGTATAGTGCATCTATATTATTTCTGTTAATGTAAATGCACTCACGTTAGGAACATTAGACTACTTTAATGGTTGCGAAATTATGAATGTAAATATTTTATATCGCTGAAAATGGATGGAAATAAATTTGAAAGAAGCACTTGGAAATATCAAATATTTATAGAAAAGTTTTTTTTTTCAGCGGGGCGCTATTGGGTTGAAAATTACAAACCCTTAAAAAATGCTAATGCACTTTTAATTACTAGAATCCGTGACATACAGGATGTTAAAAAAAGGAAAACACTTTGAGGGTACAAATATACATTTCGATAATTAATTATTTAATCATGTACTTAATGGGGTCCTCCACCTTAACAAAAGTAATAAAATGTACTCTTTATACTTAAAGTATTATTTAGTAAATTACGATTAAGATGAAAAAAACAATTTTTACCTTCCGTCACCTTTAGGTAAGGAAGGTATTGTCTTTGGTCAAAAAATTCGGTGATGAGTTTTCGATGAATAAGCACGTTTTAGGGTCCCTACAATACGATTTTACTATTTTTACGATGATGTCTGTATGTGTGTGTGTGTGCGTGTGTGTGTATGTATGTGTGTCCGTGTGTGTGTGTGTGTGTGTGTGTGTGTATGTAACAAAATTTTCGTCTGCGATAACTTCCATACTACAATTCTAAAAATTATAATTCTTTCGTATTTCTTTTCGTTGCATCCATGTGAAGAGCTGATTAGATTTTGGTTATAATTGGTTAACCGGAAGTACCCTCATTTGAAGATTATAACAGTTTTTCTTGAAAAAACGATGTTAAATATCATTTTTTCACATTTAATGTTATTATAAATATTAAAGAATTATTTATTCTCTATACGATTTGAATGCATTTTATACTTCATATTAAATGGACATAGAGTTAAAAAATTATAAAGAAATTAAATATCATATATTAGTCAGCTTTGCTATAACTCTGGAAACATCTGCTACTTCAAGAAAATTCTGATTGAAAGGTGTCAGTGTCAAGTGCAGTTGACAGTATGTTTATGTTATAATTTTACTGGAAATATAGGATCTTTTGTTAGAAACTTTCTGTATGGAATTTGTATAAAATACATACACTGTGACGTCATACTATTGCTATCTTTCTCTCGCAGTCTACAGAGCTTGTGCAAGCGAAATATAGCAATAGACACCGGTATAAATAAATAAATAAATAAACAAATAAATAAATAAATGAATAAACAAATAAATAAATAAATAAATAAATAAATAAATAAATAAATAAATAAATAAATAAATAAATAAATAAATAAATAAATAAATAAATAAATAAATAAATAAATAAATAAATAAATAAATAAATAAATAAATAAATAAATAAATAAATAAATAAATAAATAAATAAATAAATAAATAAATAAATAAATAAATAAATAAATAAATAAATAAATAAATAAATAAATAAATAAATAAATAAATAAATAAATAAATAAATAAATAAATAAATAAATAAATAAATAAATAAATAAATAAATAAATAAATAAATAAATAAATAAATAAATAAATAAATAAATAAATAAATAAATAAATAAATAAATAAATAAATAAATAAATAAATAAATAAATAAATAAATAAATAAATAAATAAATAAATAAATAAATAAATAAATAAATAAATAAATAAATAAATAAATAAATAAATAAATAAATAAATAAATAAATAAATAAATAAATAAATAAATAAATAAATAAATAAATAAATAAATAAATAAATAAATAAATAAATAAATAAATAAATAAATAAATAAATAAATAAATAAATAAATAAATAAATAAATAAATAAATAAATAAATAAATAAATAAATAAATAAATAAATAAATAAATAAATAAATAAATAAATAAATAAATAAATAAATAAATAAATAAATAATCACGGCTTATTACCCATTGCTGGCTGTGCCAATCTGCTTTGTACATAGTTATCGGTATTTCCTGTACTATAAGAGAAAAAAATTTAAAACTTTATATCTATGTTAGATAACTAAGAGTACATTTATAAAAAAATTACTAAAATTCTGGAGTAACCGGTAAGGGGTGTTTACATGAAAAAAATTCAGATATATATAATTATTTTCTGTACTATAACAGATAAAAATTTAAAACTTTATACCTATGTGAGCTAACTAACAATACATTCGTAAAAAAATTACTAAAATTCTGGAGTAACCGGTAAAATTTTTTTAGATATATTTAATTATTTCCTGTACTATAAGAGCGAAAAATTTAAAACTTTATACCTATGTTATTTAACTAACAGTGCATTCATAAAAAAATTACCAAAATTGTGGGGTAACCGGTTAGGGGTGTTTACATGAAAAAATTTCAGATATATTTAATTATTTCCTGTACTATAAGATATTTTTTTTTAAAACTTTATATCTATGTTAGTTAACTAAGAGTGCATTCATTAAAAAATTGCCAAAATTCTGGAGTGACCGGTAAAAGGTGTTTACATAAAAAAAATTCAGATATATTTAATTATTTCCTGTACTATAAGAGAGATACATTTAAAACTTTATACCTATGTTAGCTGACTAAGAGTGAATTTATAAAAAAATTACCAAAATTCTGGGGTAACCGGTAAGGGGTGTTTACATGAAAAAATTTCAGTTATATTTTATAACTTCCTGTACTATAAAAGAAAAAAATTTAAAACTTTACACCTATGTTAGCTAACTAAGAGTGCATTAATAGAAAAATTACCAAAAATCTGGGGTAACCGGTTAGGGGTGTTTACATGAAAAAATTTCAGATATACTTAATTATTTCCTGTACTATAAAAGAAAAAATATTAAAACTTTATATCTATGTTAGCTAACTAACATTGCATTCATAAAAAAAATTACCAAAATTCTGGGGTAATTGGTAAGGGGTGTTTACATGAAAAAAAATTAAATATATTTAATTATTTTCTGTACTAGAAGAGAAAAAAATTTGAAACTTTATATCTGCGTTAATTACCTAACAATTAATTCATAAAAAAATTACCAAAATTCTTGGGTAACCGGTAAAAGGTGTTTACATGAAAATATTTCAGATTTATTTAATTATTTTCTGTACTATAAGAGAAAAAAATTTAAAATTTTATATCTATGTTAGTTAACTAAGAGTGCATTCATTAAAAAATTACCAAAATTCTGGAGTAACCGGTAAGGGGTGTTTACATAAACAAAATTCAGATATATTTAATTATTTCCTGTACTATACAACATAAAAATTTAAAACATTATATCTATGTTAGTTAGCTAACAGTGCATTCATAAAAAAATTACCAAAATTCTGGGGTAGCACCTGTCGGAAAAAGGGTGCCCATCATTTCTCTAGAAATCGGGCATAGATGCTACATTCGATATACCTATTGGGAATTTTAATCCAGTAAAAAAGAAGCATCCATGCACCAAATTTTCTAAAAAATCGTGCATTGATGCTTCATTTTAAACGCAGTGAATCGTGCATAGATGCTACTTTTGATATACCTATTAGGAATTTTAATCCAGTAAAAAAGTAGCATCTATGCACCAAAATTTCTAAAAAAATCGTGCATAGATGGTACATTATGAAATTGTGGTTGCCTATATTTTAGGCGCAAAGATATATGATGGGCACCCTTTAGAAATGGGATATGCTTCAGAAAAAAAATGTACACATCGCTTTTTTGTGTGCAACTTTTATCGACAGCTTCTGCACCCTTGTGGCCGTTTTAAAAATTACATACGTGTAAGGAGTAAGAACAAAATTAATTAGTGGGTGCCTACATTTTAGGCGCATTGCTTTCCGACAGGTGCTGCCCCCTGAGGGCTGATATAAGAACTATGTACGTAATACGTTCATGACTGAGGGTGTATTATAAAAATTAAAACTAAAGATTAGAAAATAAGTCATTTTTAAATTAATTTTAAAGTTTATTAGCATATATAATTACATATATTTTAAAAATATATACATTAACATTTTATTACAATTTTATAATATTTAAAATTTCTCTTCTACTGCCCAGGGGTCCGTCTAGTTCACATGTTGACAATCTGCACAGAAAAATTAATAAAAATTAGATTATTAAACATAAATACAAAATAAGAGGGTAAACCAAAAGGGATTGATATTACTATTGTTACGGAAAAAAATAAAAAAGATAAAACAGTAGTTGATCAACGAGGTGAACTTAATATAAAAAAACAACTTTTCTTACCTTAACAGCTTCAAGTCATGTATGCCCATCTGCTTGGCGACTCCTCACGGCTGCAGGCCCCAGTTATCTTCGACAATCGTTCAAGATGTTTCCTATATTCGACCGCTCCAGGATCACGACAAGCGATTTCTGTTTGTCCGCCCGTCTGCACAGCAGCACCTGGAACATATTAACGGAGTTATTCAACTTTAATTGATTATTACGTAAGAATTAAGGGCTGAATTTTTTTTAGATACGAGGGATGTCCCTAGGGACGTATACACTTACGTTCTCCCATTTATCCATATATATGTATAGTTTAAAGTTTTATCAGGGGCCCACATCATCATTTATTTGTTTTTTATTTGTATTTATGTGTATTTTTTAGATAAAATGTTAGATAGGATGTCTAAAAGTAATAATAATTAATAATAAATTATCTAAATGCGGTAAAACATAACTTAAACTGAGTCGAACAGGTCGAAAATTTCAGTTATCTTCAAAAATATACATTTTATTTAAGGATATCTAAATTATAAAAATAAAGGTCGTGTCACAAAACCGTCGCTGAACCTAACTTTGCCTATGGATAGCCATCGGCTAATTTTTGCTAATAATTTTTTTTGATATCCCTTTCAGTTTTCGTGAGCTCACGGGAGATATAGTTGCTCTATCCTTATTTTCAATTAACGGAAGGTATTGTTGGAAAAAAAAACCTACTGTGACCTTTCACCACTTTGATTTAGTTGCCGGGAGATACTGTTTTTCTATCCTCATTTACAATTGAGCGGAGGTACTGCTGCTCTATTTCCATTTACAATTAGCAGGAGGTATTGTTGGTGAAAAAATTCTACTGTCACCTTTATACTTTAGTTGGCAGGAGGTACTGTTGCTTTTTCCTTATTTTCAATTGACGAAAGGTACTGTTCGTCTATCCTCATTTGTAATTAGCGAGAGGCATTGTTGGTAAAAAATCTCTACTGTCACCTTTATTTATACTTTATTTAGTCGGCGGGAGATACTGTTGCTATATCCTCATTTTCAATTGACGGAAGGCACGGTTGATATATCCCCATTTGTAATTAGCGGGAGGTATTGTTGGTTAAAAAATGTCACCTTTACACTTTGATTTAGTTGGCGGAAGGTACTGTAAAAATAGGAAGTGTCATCTTAGCCAAACTTTAATAGCCAAAATCTAATATGTTGCTTCCCTTTATATAAAAGTAAATACTAAATTTGACAAGTTTTGGAATATATTCTATTATATTTTTCACGAAAATCTGTTCAGAGCTTCAAGTAAAGTGTCACTTCTGGTTTATTAATTTTAGTCAAAATCTAATATGTTGTTCCCCTTAATATAGAAGTTTTAAATACTAAAATTGAAAAGTTTTGGATTATATTTTAATATAGTTTTTCATTAAAAACTGTTATGGGCTTCAAGTAAACAGTCATTTCCGGTTATCCAATTTTACCCAAAATCTAATCAACTCTTTATATGAATTCAGAAAGCTTAAATACGGAAAATAGAAATATTTAGAAGTTTTTTATAAGAGTTATCGTGGACGAAAAAATCGTTACACACAAACGCGCGCGTGCACGCACACACACACACACACACACACACACACATATACACACACACATCATCATAAAAGTAGTAAAAATCTGATGTGGCCAACACATAACCTCTCGCCAGATATTTTACCTGGTTGTACGCATAAAACGAAAAATATTTTTAAATACAAATACATATATTCATATTTCACTACAAAATAATTCTCACATATATTTGCAAAATCTATGGGATATTTTAATACAAATTATGTACAATACATACATTTTCTTTATATTCAATATCATGAAATTATCTTTTTCTACTTTCCTTTTCTTTTTCTTTATATTTGTCATTTTTTCGCAAATTCCTTTTGTATTCTTTTTTACGTATATTCTTTTGCGTTGTAGACTTTTTTTATTTTCATAATCTTCATAATGATGTACAAATATTTTTGACAGTAACATACAAATATTTTTGACAGTGACATTTATGTGTGAATTACAAACATTTGAATTTCTTGCCTTGAAGTAGTTTGATCTAAGGAATTTTACATCAAATTATTTTATATGCATTTCTTTATCTCTAAATATATACCAGATATAATAATGAATTTTTTATTTACTTAAATTTTCGATAAATAATATTTAGATAATTTTTTTCTTGTAAGTACTACTTTCGGTTGCCCAATTGTTACCAAAACTTAATCAACTCTTCACATTATTGTTATATTGAGGAATCCGTAGTTAAAAATGTCTTTAGTCTTATAGTATTTAAGAAATCGTGGATCCAACATCCACACACTCATCCACACACACCTACGGACATCATCGTAAAAATGTTATAATCGGATTCTAGGGACCTTAAAACGTGCTTATTCACTAAAATATGGATATGCGATTTTTAGCATGAATCCATTACCTCTCTTAGCGAGAGGTAAAAAGGTAGTTACTTAGGTTAGATTAGACTATATTTTAAAAAATAAACTGCTAAAATTAGAGTAATATTCGGTAATCTAAAAATTAGGATCAGCTTAATCTTTTTTCTGATTCGGGCTGTAAATGGCGGGAGGTCTTGTGTTGGCCACACCAGTTTTTTATAGTGTTAGTCATAGTATTGATTTACAATCAGAAATAAACGTAATGATATTTGACCTGTCAGATACGTACCTGTCAAATTGTCTGCAGGCATATATAGGGCGCGAGCAGACACGTGACTCGGCCGTCCTTGACGTACTTGGAATCAGCTGATTTGTGTGCGCATGTCGTTTTGACAAGAACAGTGTCACTTTGACAAGACCAATGTTTTGACTAATTTTGGTTTTGAACTGCTAAAATGTTATTAATGTACAATTTTCAGGCAGTAAAACACATGAAATTAAAAATAATAACTTGTCAATAGTTCAAAATTTAAATAAGTCAAAACATTGGTCTTGTCAAAGTGACATTGTTCTTGTCAAAATGACAAGCGCACACAAATCAGCTGATTCCCAGCACGTCAAGGACGCTCGAGTCACGTGTCTGCTGCTATAGGGCGCGAGCAGACACGTGACTCGAGCGACCTTGAAGTGCTTGGAATCAGCTGATTTGTGTGCGCTTGTCATTTTGACGAAAACAATGTCACTTTAACAAGACCAATGTTTTGACTTATTTTAATTTTGAGCTGTTAAGAAGTGATTATTTTTAATTTCATGTGTTTTACTGCCTGAAAATTGTGCAGTAATAACATTTTAGCAGTTCAAATCAAAATAAGTCGGAACAATAGTATTGTCAAAGTGACATTGTTCTTGTCAAAATGACATGCGCACACAAATCAGCTGATTCCAAGCACTTCAAGGTCGCTCGAGTCACGTGTCTGCTCGCGCCCTATAAGAGCACGTGCACGTCACGTTGACAACCATGCCAAAATCAGCTGAATTGAAGTAAGCATATGTTAATATGTGATTGACATGTGACATGTTTTTGACTTTTTCATATTTTAAGTAATTTATTATATTATATTGTGTTCATTTTAGGTTCTATATGATTATAATTTAGTAGATTTGTTATTTAATGTATTAGTCACACAAAAATGGCTTTTATAAGGAAACGTCAGAATAGTATCACACGTCAGATACAGATTCTGTAGATCCACCATGATGTAAACAATTTAAATTATTACTTTCTAGCAGATGTTTTCCACTCAGCTCATTTTAACATGGTTGTCAATATAGCTAGTAGATAAATTACAGCTGACTCGTCCACCATTTTGGAGCCACTTAAAACATTCAATATCAGAGTTACAATATTATTAATCATAGAAATTATCAATAATAACGGGTTGTTCTGCTCCAAATTGTTCAAATCTTTTGAGAAATGGTTATAATTTTTACATGTACTTATGCAATACATATATTTTTCTCTAACCTCAAAAATCTTAATGAACCGTATTTTTTCTAGTTTTATTGTTTTAAATAAGTATGATATGGCATATATGGAGGTTAGGTATATTTTATTATGAAAAATTAGTTACTACATAAACTTATAAGAAATGCTCGTTTACTTCATAATTTACTGTGTTCTTTTTGGCACCAATATGGCGGACGAGTCAGCTATGTATTATCTAGTAGCTGTAGTTGTCAACATGACGTGCACGTACGAAAGTGCGTACTCAGTAAGGTGCTGTTCACTCGACAAATATAAATGAAACACGTAAAACTCTGCTACTGCGCATTTGTTATATAACTGGAAATGGAAGAATAATATAAATTGTAATTTTGAACTTTACATAATTCTAATAAATTTGAGGTTCACAAAATCCATCGATACAAATTTTTCGGGGGAAAGTCTTCGTTGGAAATTCTTCGATCCCTTGAGTTAAGTTTCTTGTACTGTCTTGATACTTTGGCTGCGGTCGACAAATTTCCATCTCATTGGTGGATGGATGAAAGATGTTATGTTATCTGACAAAAACATTTGTTATTATAAATTCAAAATATTTCTTAATCTAGTTTCTTACTACAAACGTGTGTACAATACAGGGTGTTAAAAAAAGTGTTCGGAATTTTTAAGGGCGTATAGTATAGACCAAAATAAGTGAAAAACGCCTAATAAGTATGGGTCGCAAACTAACCGTTTCAAAGATATGAGCTATTTTCAGAAATAAGAAAATAAGAAAACAGTGTGTGGTATCAAATTTACGTTTTTCATTCAAGCCATTTTAGAATAGGTTAGTGACGCACGACGAGGCGAGAGTACTCTCGCATCTCGTCTCGCCTCGTTGCATTATGCGAGACGAGAACGAGAGCGAGATTACAGTTTAAAATTCGATGCGAGATCGATATAATAACTGCGAGAAGCGAGAAATCTCGCGAGATCCTCGATCCTCGCGAGAGTCTCGCAATAAAAAGAATTTGTAAATTTAAACCTTTGATTCATAAATTCAATGAAAAATATACTGTACAGAATGTCTCATTTTCGATGTTTTTTTAAGATGGTGGAGTCAACGCTAATAGAACACGTGAATGTGAAAATTATTTCAATTCACTGTATTTTTTGAGTCTATCTAGAGTTGATTGGTATCGGTCCCAGACCGACGAAATACAAAATAAAGACAAAATCGGTTTTGCATCCAATAGAAATAGTTTTTCCCAAATTTCAGCCCCTAATTCACCCCAATTAAAACCACGGCTAATAAAATTTTTGCCGCCCCTGAAAAGTAAAGGATGTTATATTAAGCGTCGATGGGAGCCAACACGGAGAAAAGCGAAGTGATTGATTACCGGCGGTTTACCGGTGTAGCGGTTTTTATCACTAAATCTTACTTCAATAGTGGCATATATTTAATGATAAAGTTTAAGTACTTTTAGTTACAAAAAGATTTTTTTAATGTTTAATTCGTATTACTTATGACAGAATGTATTAACAAATGTTCATATTGAAATAGTTTAGAGATCACAATTTAGTGATAAATTGGATATTTTAGAGGTAAATTAAATTATTTACTAACTTATCACATTTTCTGGTGACCGTAAATGAATAAACGTTATGTTCATATTGAAACAATTAAGTGACCAGAATTTAGTGTTTCGTCTCTTTATTATAGAACTTCAAATACACGGAAGACGGTGCGATTGGTGCGAACTTGTCTCTACTGTTATGTAAATACGTAGTGCGCAAGCGCTTATTTTTATGAGACTTTCGCGAGACTCTCGTGCGAAAACGAGACGAGACCCAAAAAAATATACGAGAACGAGAGATCGAGATTACCGGTCCGAAATGAGGCGAGATCGATATTTTACATTTCTCGTCTCGTCTCGCCTCGCGTGCATCACTACAATAGGTGTTCTACATGTTCTCCTTCCATCTTAACACATGATTCACATCTTCTTATAAACGAGTTTCGCACCTTTTCAAAAATTCTCGCCTTTATTCGAATTATCTCACAGGCATGTTCGATTCGCTCTTGTAGGTGCGCTACATTATTAATTGGAGTAGGATAAAATAAACTCTTTAAATATCCTCAAGCAGAGAAGTCCAAAGGAGTTAAGTCAGGAGACTTGGGAGGCCATGCCACTGTTAATCACAGCAAACTTGATTGCATGTCTAGATACTTGTAGCTCTTATCTTTGAAACGGTGAGTTTGCGTACTCATGTTTATTAGATTTTTTCACTTACTTTGATCTTACTATAAGCCCTTAAAATTTTCGAACACTTTTTTTAACACACTGTGTAAGTTTATAATTAGAACAAATACTTGTAGTTGTTACCTGTTTTAAGGATTTTATCCTTTTATACTTATACCATTTGGTGGCGCCACTGTGTGGAAATATGGTACTAGCCGAGCGGTCTTCCATCCGTAAGATACCTGTAGAGACGAGCTTCTGATATCTACAGGTTCTACAAAAGCCCGGATCTACAGGGTAGATCACGAATGTGCCTATTTGGGGACAGAGTTAATGAAATTCAACTGAAACCATCATAAATTTTACTACAATTCTTAAAAATTTAAAATAGTAATATTAAATATCTAAGTATAAATAAAATAAGAAGAATTTATGGAAAATGGATGGACCTCACTGGAATTCGAACTCAGAACCTCTTCCTATATCTGTGACTAGCAGGAAACATGAATTTTTGTACAAATGCTTGTGGCCCAATATTTTAAAAACTGATAACTTTAATTGCATAGGCTTCCACAGTCTGAGTCATGAGAAATATTCGTTTTCCGGTAATGGACTGTGTCATATTTTGAGTCAGAGCTCAACGTTTCGCTCGCAGTCGTATGGGGCATCTTCAGGAGCAAGGGGGATAGTACTGTCTTAAACAAGGTTACCCGACGTGTCAACCACGCTAGAGGCTGAGTTTAAGCAACAAGAGGGGGAGACTCAGTTTACAATGTTACCCGACGTATAAACCACGCTAGAGGCCAAATAAACCAAGTGACGAAAGGAAGGCCGAGAAGACAGTTATATACCTTGTTCGAAACATTTGCATCTATCCCTTACATTAAAGGATTCTCGGAAAAAATAGGTAGAATTCTTAATAAAAACAATATTAAGGTCTTTTTTAAACTTCCACAAAAAATCTCAGACATACTCCCCCAAACTAAAGATATACGCGAACCCTTGTCGTCACCCGGTGTTTATAGTATTCCTTGTTCTTGCGGCACAGTGAAACAGGAAGGAGTGTTCACACTAGATTGTCAGAACACAAACGCTGTCTGCGTAATGGTATAGTATCTGCGGTCGCAGAACACCACAACACAGGACATTACATCTTATTTGAAAATTTCCGCATTTTAGCTCCTGTCCCTGAGTTTTACAGACGTAAATACAGGGAAACTTTAGAAATATGGAAACATCCTAATAACATCAATCGGGATGATGGCTATTTCTTGAGCCACATGTGGAAACCGGTGATTCTCGGAACACGACACGCCGAATCTACCATTACGAACTCGATTCCCATTGGTCCTCATTAGCTTTGCTCATCTACCGTATCTTTAGATTAGTATATAACTGTCTTCTCGGCCTTCCTTTCGTCACTTGGTTTATTTGGCCTCTAGCGTGGTTTACACGTCGGGTAACCTTGTAAACTGAGTCTCCCCCTCTTGTTGCTTAAACTCGGCCTCTAGCGTGGTTGACATGTCGAGTAACCTTGTTTAAGACAGTACTATCCCCCTTGCTCCTGAAGATGCCGCGTGCGACTGCGGGCGAAACGTTGAGCTCTGACTCAAAATATGACACAGTCCATTCCCGGAAAACGAATATTTCTCACTGATAACTTTTTTAAGCTTGTGTAGTATAATTTGAAATAAATTGTGAAAAATTGTCAGTCATCGGAATTCAAACCCGAGACACCTACCTTGCCGGGATAGTGCCCTACCAACTAAGCTATATCCTCAGCAGATATACGACTTTAAAATTGTTCAGCTATCGAGAGTAGAGCAGCCAATAGCTTAGTATAAACTGTTAACTCATTGTTAATATTAGTATTTGTATAGTATGACTTTAAGGTCCAGTTTTATTATATGAGTGCAGCAAAATAACCTACCAAGTTTTACTAAAGGTGGCTTTAGACGATCACAGAGGCGATATTTCTGGGTCCGCACGCTCGCCAGATTTAACACCATGTGACTTTTTTGTGGGGTAATCTCAGCGCTGAGGAACACCTAAAGCAGGCAATCTGCATAGTAATCCGCCGTCCAAGAAATGATTGAAAGAGTTATGCAAAATATAATAAGTCGCTTGCAACTTGTAATAGTATTTGCACAGTGAATAATCTCGGGAATTTATTTTGTAATTCACCTTCAAAACTTATTTTGCTGCACCCTGTAAAACATCAATATTCTAATTTGTTACTATGGATGAGAACTCTATTAAATACTGGTTTTCAAAAATCTTTAAACGGTAAATAAATTTTAAAAGAAATAAATAAATAAATATATCATCACGGCTTATTATCCATTGCTGGGTGTGCCAATCTGCTTTGTACACAGATATCGGTAATGATGAAATATTTGCACCGTGCGGGCGTTTACCAGGCGTCACCTCACGGGCACTCATTGTTGGCGTGGAGAGTGCACCACAGGGGTCAATTTTGTGCCATTTAAAATTCGAATTATTTGGCGTCTGTCGGGATCGAACCCGGTTCGCGACCTGACACTCAATCACGCGGCCACGAGACCGCATAATTTTAAAAGAAAATTAGATTATATATTTTGTACGTTATCTGTTCAAATATTTTCAACTTTTTATTTTTTATAGCGTCTATTAATAAAAGCATGACATTTACACTCATTCAATATTCCCACAACCTCATTCAAACAGAGAATCGAACGCGGGACGCCCGATTATTCTGCGCTATAATTCATTCGGTTTGAACAAATTCAATATGCTATAAAAACGCTACCTACCATATGATGCATTAAGGCAGCATCACACAAAATGGTTTTTGCTTTTGTATCCCACTTCTCTCTGCTAACAGCGCCGCAGTGGCAGTGTTCAGAACTGCATCTTGCGCCACGTAGGATCACAGAGAGGATTGGATTCGTTAACGACTGTCGCTCTGTAAGTAATTAAAAGTATCAGTATAAATACAGTTAATGGAGGATTTGAATGAAGGAGAATTTTATGGGAACAACTAAAGTTAAAAGTGACAATTTAATGCTGGTTTTATGATTGTTGCTGACTTTAAAACGTTAATTTGGTATTATTGCTATACTTTTATTTCAAGCGATACAACATTTTAATTATGCCCTTTTAAATAGTATACTTTAATAAATTTTATGCTAATTAGGAAATTTAACCTTTTTCTTTACCACACTTTTATTTTTTTGTTAATAAAATGTTTCATAAATAGACAGTTTTTTGATAGTTATTTCATTTTTTGCGTTCTGATTTCTGACCAATCACAGCTAAGTAGCTTGGTTTTAAATAAAAAAGCATGGCTTGTATTGAAAATTCAAACATTCCGAATCTTCAAGCTTGGCTTGCTTGGGCTTGGTAAAACAAAGCTTGGCTTGACTTAAAATCTCAAGCTTTTAAAAATGTCAGACATAGTTTGATTTTACAAGATTTCTAGCCAGCCAAGTGTTCAAGCTTAAAAAATTATTCCAAGACTGGCATTTTAAATAACTAACCAGTGTCAAAAATTATGGAAAATAAGTTAAAGTACTCAAGTCTTTTAAAAATGTAATCCCTATAAAAAGAAAAATTGCACAAGACAAATATCTGTGCTAAAAATACCCAAGATGAATTGTGTTCAAAATACATTAGTGACCAAGTTTAACCTCACCCCTTCTTCCAAATAGGGGATTACAGCTCAATCTAATTAAGAGAAATTATTAAAAAATAGTGAAAGTAGATGCTTAATAATGAATATTAATAAAGAAATAAAATGATATAATTGAAATACTTCGGAAATAAGGGAGTTTTGGTTTGAACAGCTCATCACTCATATAAAATCTATATATATATATATATATATATATATATATATATATATATATATATATATATATATATATATATATATATATATATATATATATATATATATATATATATATATATATATATATATATATATATATATATATATATATATATATATATATATATATATATATATATATATATATATATATATATATATATATATATATATATATATATATATATATATATATATATATATATATATATATATATATATATATATATATATATATATATATATATGTATATATATATGTATATATATATTATTTTGATTGGCGACTCAAAGACCACCTATAAATATATAACGAATACCGAGTTAGGGGGAGGAGTCTACTACCAATGGAAGTAAACAAACTCAAATAGCGGACACGTGGCTACCAGCCCAGTACTGCAATTATCAAACAGTTTTTATTTGAATATAAATTTCTTGCAATAAACTTAATAACTTTGATACACTGGCAATTATAAAGCATGTAGACTTGTACAGTGTTAATATATTAATTTGTTCTTTATAAATATAATTTAAAATAGCATACATTTCAAGAACATTTTAGATCCACGAAGAAAAGAGTTTTATATAAAAACTTATATTCGTGACGTCACATCTATATTTTCAAACTTCGGGGGACCATAACTCGCTGATTAATAGGAATTTTTTCACCGGATTTTCACCAATAGTTTTAGTTTTACTTATACTTTCTGATGATTTTTTCACAAATCCGACTTCGTTTATAAAAATAATGACTACTAAAAATAGAAAAATACTAGAAAATGTAGGAAACATTTAAATCTGGATTTTTCCAATTATTGCAAAACCATTTAATTGCAATTTGCACAAGTACGTTTTTTGACTTGGTCACTTTTAGAAGTATACCCACAATATTTAGATATTCAATTTTCATGCGCTACGCGCATGCGCATATTTGACTAAAAATATCTTGATGATAATATTTTATTATTTATTCAGCTGCCTATGTCACTGGGTGACGTCACAGCTGTAGAAAGAGATGGAGCGATACATGGCAATGACATATCTTGTGTTTATAGTATCATGGTTTTAGAGGGTACAAACTGCAAAGCTGAATTATTTTTATTATACGTTATATTCATGAATGAATGAATGAATAATAAACATTTTTTCCTAATAAATTATACAAAATTGAAACAGTTTGCCAATATTGTGAAACAAAGTAGATGGCGCTAGTGTTTGTCCATTGGTGAATTAATGGTAGGCGGGAGCAACAGACGTCTGAGTTTCGCTTTGAAAAACAGGCAACCAATCAAATTGCAAAGTCATGATACGTCATCTTAATTATTAATCGACTTTAATCACTTGTAGTTTGCGAACTAATTCATATTTAAACAAATTTACGTAAATTTTTGTAATCTTAATTAAAAAAGTTAAAATTTGACTATAATATAGTACCCAATTTTATCACCCTAAAAGATCCCTCGCTATAACTTTCGTCAACTTCCAATATTTATCTCTATCCCATTCCAAACCCCATCAAACCTTCCTTGTTGGAGCAAATAAATGCGCAAACTTTTATTCTTGATATCACAGTACAAATCATAAAAGGAAACGGGATGTGTGTGTGGATTTATCGGCGAAGAGAAAGAAAGTTATTGGTGTGACTAATTCAAGACATACGTCACCATGAGGTACAGAAATGCCAGAGCCAACACAGTCGAGAAGAAAAATGAGCTGAAATGGTTGACAGCAGGGCAGGTGTCTTCGCCAGGCACGTATTCGGGATATTTCATAGACATTTACATAAGATTTTTATATTTATATCTATAACTATATTCGATGCATACTAATATTATAATGGGGAAAATGTTTCGCTTATGCAAATAGTATTGCATGCACTTACTACGGATAAAACGGAAATGTTCAATAAATATTAATATTTTCTGAACAATATTACTCTTTTAATAGGGTACGTTTATGTGGCCTATTCAGAGAAATACAGTCATAAAGCGTGTTATGCATATAAAAATTGTTATCATAAAGACATTTGTAACAACCTTTATGAATTTGTCAATTCAGAACCTACGTCGGTATTATTAACTATCTTTACAAAATAATACTTGTGACTGAACCAGATTATTTGACAATAGCTAACTTAATTGCGTAGGCTTCCACAGTCTGAGTCATGAGAAATATTCGTTTTCCGGGAATGGACTGTGTCATATTTTGAGTCACAGCTCAACGTTTCGCCCGCACATATGGGCATCTTCAGGAGCAAGGGGGATAGTACTGTCTTAAACACGGTTACCCGACGTGTCAACCACGCTAGAGGCCAAAATAAACCAAGTGACGAAAGAAGACCGAGAAGACAGTTATATACTAATCTAAAGATACGGTAGATGAGCAGAGCTAATGAGGACCAATGGGAATCGAGTTCGTAATGGTAGATTGGCGTGTCGTGTTCCGAGAATCACCGGTTTCCACATGTGGCTCAAGAAATAACCATCATCCCGATTGATGTTATTCGGATGTTTCCATATTTCTAAAGTTTCCCTGTATTTACGTCTGTAAAACTCAGGGACAGGAGCTAAAATGTGGGAATTTTCAAATAAGATGTTATGTCCTGTGTTGTGTTGGTGTTCTGCGACCGCAGATGTTAATACCATACCATTACGCAGACAACGTTTGTATTCTTACAATCTAGTGTGAACACTCCTTCCTGTTTCACCTATGTATACTGTGCCGCAAGAACAAGGAATACTATAAACACCGGGTGACGACAAGGGTTCGCGTTTATCTTTAGTTTGGGGGAGTATTTCTGAGATCTTTTGTGGAGGTTTAAAAAAGACCTTAATATTGTTTTTATTGAGAATTCTACCTATTTTGTCCGAGAAACCTTTAATGTAAGGGATAGATGCAAATGTTTCGAACGAGGTATCCACAGGGTTTAATTGTCTATGAATTACATTGTTGATTAATTTTACGTCATAGTTGTTCTGTTTTAAACTATGTCTGATGTGATCAAGCTTCTGCTGTAGGAAATCAGGTTCAGAGATTTTGATGGCACGATGTACGAGATCGTTGACTACTGAGAGTTTCTGCGAGGCATGGTGGTGAGAATTAAAATTGAGATACCTATCAGTGTGGGTGGGTTTTCTATAAACAGCGTGCCCTAACTGTCCGTTGGGTTTACGATTAACCAGAACATCAAGGAAGGGGAGAGTTCTGTTATTTTCTACCTCCATGGTGAATTGAATGTCCGGGTGTATGCTGTTTAAGTGTTCGTGGAACAAAGTGAGTTTTTCCGGACCATGTGGCCAAATGACAAACGTGTCATCTATATAGTGAAACCATACCTTAGGTTTGAATGTAGATGATTCTAGTGCCTTTGTTTCAAAGTGTTCCATAAATATTCTGGCAACCACGGGGGACAGGGGAGAGCCCTTACTGCACCTGAGACCTGTTTGTAATTTTTTTTATTAAAAGTGAAATAGGTTGATGTCAAGCATTTTTCAATAAGAGTTGCTAGATTAGACGAGTTTCCGTTATTTTTCAATAATTTAGCGATAATAGTGATTGACTGATCAATCGGGACTTTAGTGAACAGTGATGTGACGTCAAATCTAACAAGTATGTCGTCGGGTTCTGTAGTGATATTATTGATTTTTTGTACAAAATGTTCTGAGTTTAGAATAAATGACTCAGAATTTCCTGTAAAAGGTTTTAAAATATCCGACAAATATTTAGACAGTTTATAAGTAGGAGTGTCGATGGTGCTGACAATAGGTCTGAGTGGGTAATCCTGTTTGTGAATTTTTGGTAAACCGTAAAGACGTGGAGGTTTGGAGGATTTAGGTACAATACGTTTTTGAATGTCTTCAGGAATGTCTGAATTTTTAATAAGGGCGGTGATTTCACGTTCAATTTTAGCTGTGGGGTCACGTTTAAGTGGAGAATACGCCTCTAGCGTGGTTGACACGTCGGGTAACCGAATTTAAGACAGTACTACCCCCCTTGCTCCTGAAGATGCCCCATATGACTGCGGGCGAAACGTTGAGCTCTGACTCAAAATATGACACAGTCCATTCCCGGAAAACGAATATTTCTCAATAGCTAACTTCATTATACATATATGAACCTAATCTAATCTTAATCTTATCTGTCAACGCTTTAATTTTTTTACCTTCCGTCACCTTTAGGTAAGGAAGGTATTGTCTTTGGTCAAAAAATTCGGTGGTGAGATTTCGATGAATAAGCACGTTTTAGGGCCCCTAGAATACGATTTTACTATTTTTACGATGATGTCTGTATGTGTGTGTGTGAATGTATGTGTGTGTGTGTGTGTATGTATGTGTGTGTGTGTGTGTGTGTGTGTGTGTGTGTGTGTGTGTGTGTGTGTGTGTGTGTGTGTCTGTGTGTGAGTCTGTATGTGACAAAATTTTCTAATGCGATAACTCTAATACTACAATTCCAAAAATTATAATTCTTTCGTATTCCTCTTCGTTACATCTATGTGAAGAGCTGATTAGATTTTGGTTATAATTGGGGAACCGGAAGTACCTTCATTTGAAGATTTTAACAGTTTTTCTTGAAAAAACGGTGTTAAATATCATTTTTTCACATTTAATGTTATTATAAATATTAAAGAATTATTTATTCTCTATACGATTTTAATGCATTTTATACTTCCTATTAAATGGACATAGAGTTAAAAAATTATAAAGAAATTAAATAACATATATGTTAGTCAGCTTTGCTATAACTCTGGAAACAGCTGCTACATTAAGAAAATTCTGATTGAAAGGTGTCAGTGTCAAGTGCAGTTGACAGTATGTTTATGTTATAATTTTACTGGAAATATAGGATCTTTTGTTAGAAACTATCTGTATGGAATTTGTATAAAATACATACAACTGCCTTAAGGTAATGTACAAGAAATATAATCTTTTGGAAAGAACTATATGTATGACATTTATATAAAATACATAGAACTGACGGAAGGTAATTTGCTGGCCACATCAGATTTTTTAAAATATGAATTGGTAATGGACCTTTCCAATTTAAAGAGATAGAAGATATGCGCAATGGGGATCTGCGCATAGTAAGAACAACTGAGATCTATGACGTTTGATTCTAAAAAAATTAGACGTAAAATGTAAGATAACTTTAAAAAATCTTATCGAAATAAGTTACAAAAGCTTTTATTGAAGGTAAAATGTCTAACGATGCAAATTTTCACTGAGAATACAGGTATTTTAATGACTGCAATATTTTTGACGTTTCGTTTGACAGCCCAACTGGCAGTTGTTCGCGCCATTTTCTTACTATTTGTAGCGATAGAAAGAGATAGCCCTTAAATTGGAAAGGTCCATTATATTTTGTACGCAAACGTTTTCCCAAAACAACTAAAGAACAATATGATATTCTCGGCCTACTGATCGCCGACATCAATCTGTCAACAAAAATTGATGAGCTGTCACACCTTCTATATTTATACACCGTGGTACGAGTGAAGGCCTTATCACACTACTAGAAGTAGTATATCTGATTTGCCACGCATTATCCATGACTTCGGTTCATACCGCTGACTTACTACAGTGCGATAGCTATAAGGAAGTCATGGATCCTGTTGTCAGATGAAATGGAATCGGTTTAATTTCCTCTGACTTCTCTACTGCGCATACGCAACTGTCTCTAAAGTATAGGAATGTAACTTTACGGAGTAAAATATAACTGCAAAAACGTCAGAAATTGGCATTTTTTGTTTGATGCGCATAAAATTATTATGCTTGCACACAAGATCTTTTCAATTTAACGGCTATCTCATTCTATCGCTACAAATAGTAAGTAAAATGGCGCGAACAACTGCCAACGTCAAAAATATTGCAGTCATTAAAATATCTGTATTCTCGGTGTAAATTTGCATCGTTAGACATTTTAGCACCAATAATAGTATATTATGATATAAGTGTATAAGCTAGCCTTTAAAGCACGCACGACAAGTTTAAAGCCGCGACGCGTAGCGGAGTGGCTTTAATGTCGTAGTGCTTTAAAGGCTAGCTTATACACGTGTATCATACGCTATTTTTTATTATAAATGCATCATAACCATTTAAAACTGAAAATTATTGCAAATCATACGGTTTTGATTTTTGATCCAGTGAGTTTAAGCGTTTCCAAGGAGACAGTTAGCAATTATTCGTATTGTTTAAGTTGTCAACAAGTCAATATTTTTTCACGTGATTGTGAGAGTGAGAAATGAATGAAATTAAAGAATTAGCTGAACAGGCGGAGTTAAGATTAATTCCGCCTAAATCTAAAGACGCGTATTATAAGGAATACGAAAAATTAAATAAATGGATGGAAAATAAAAATGCTGTAACTGTGGATGAAACACTCATGCTGGCCTATATGAACCAAATGGTATAACGGTAACTTGTGAAATTTATTGTACTTATTTTGTGTTTCGTTATAGTCAAATCAGTATAAACCTTCATCATTATGGTGCATTCATTCCAAATTACAAGCAATGCTAAAACTTAAGAAAGGAGTAAACATAGCTACTTTTCATAAATTGCATGCTTTCATGAAAAGCGTTAATAAAGGCTACGAGCCGAAAAAATCTTTCGTATTTTCGGAAGAACAGTTAAGGAATTTTTTTATTGAAGCCCCAGATAATACCTACTTATTTTTGAAGGTAAGCGCGAGATTATGATATTTTTTACAAAATTTAATAAATATTTTATTTTAAAGGTGGTAGCCATATGTGGAATATTTGGCTCATGCAGGAGATATGAATTATGTGATTTGCGCCTGTCTGATATTAAAAAAGAAGGTTCTGTTTTAATTATTAATATTCGACCATCAAAAACCGAAAAAGGTCGAAAGTTTGCTGTGGTTGATAATGATGACATATCGTATGTCAAATTATTTAACAAATACCTATCTCTACGTCCAGAAAATATATCTACGGATAGAGTATTTTTGAAATACGCCAATGGAAAATGCATTAAACAAGTCGTTGGAATTAATACTTTTGGAAAATGTCCTTCTCTTCTGGCGCGTTTCTTAAATCTTCCTGACGCTACAAAGTATACCGGACACGCGTTCAGGCGCAGTTCTGCCACAATCATGGCAAACAGCGGAATGAGTGTGGATGAACTGAAGCGCCAAGTAGGATGGAAATCATCAACGGTAGCGAGTGGATATATTGAAGAATCCATACAGAACAAAATATCAGTCACGAAACGCATTGGAGAGGCACTTACCAGTACACAAACTATATTAAAAGATAATATAGACATTCCAGCAAACGGCGACAGCGAAACTATAAATACCCAGCTAAAATCCTGTAATTTCCATATTGCTGACAACAAAAATTGTAATTTTTATATAAATTTAAATAAAAACCAATAATAATAATAATTGTTTTAGTTGTTATTCATATTAATTGTCATTTTTCGTTACCTAGGTAACTCAAAAATTTAGCGTGTTTTTATGGTCGATTTAAACACGCTTTGGCGTGTTTTAAAGAGGGATTATGATGCATGTATAATAAAAAAGCTATTATAACTTCTTTCAAGAAGTATTTTGTAGTTTTCAAAGATTTTTCTCGCATTTTACGTCCGATTTTTTTTATAAACAAACGCCATATATCTCAGATGTTCTTACTATGCGCAGATTCCCATTGCGCATATCTTCTATCTCTTTAAAGGTCCATTGCATTATTTTTCCATCGTTCTCATCCATATGTCAAACAAATTTGAAATATGCTGTCAATAAAGAAACCATATCATAACCAACTTCAAGTATTTGAAAATCTACTAAAAGTCAGAGAAAACGGTTGTTCGAAATTGCAGTGTGATAGATCGAGTTGGTCATACAAAATAAGTCAGCGAAAAAGAGTCAGAGATATAGTTCTAGTGTGATAAGGCCTTAAGGATGGCAAACGGCACTAATATTTTTTTGCAGTCAACACTGAGCGCATGCGCTTTGAATTTCTGAAATTGTGTAGGTTTTAATTTATTGAAAATGTAAGCCCCATTGTTATATTTTATGTTTATAAAAAATTGATGATAAAATTGTAAAAATCTGTATTACGGCCCTGCAGATTCATATGTTCAAAATTGGACTATACCTGTGAGCAATGAATCGAAAACATTCCGTACCCAATTCAGTGTTTGACAAGCGAAACAATGAAGAAAATTATGACAAATCGTACAAAAGTAGGAGTAAACACCGAATAAGATTTCCCGTCCCGGCGCGGCTCGGCTTGTATAACGTGTTCTCCGCAACAAATTGATGGCAACATCGAAGTGTGAGAGATTTCTCATCTGCCGACAAACCGATAGTTGCCCGCCTAATTTATAGACTGAGGACATGTTGCTGATGGGTTTTTCTACGATTAATTTCGAGTTAATTTAGATTTTCGAAATTATAAAAACTAACAGATTGCTCTACTATAAACAAAATTTAATTACCTATCTTAGACAAAAATGTGAAAACAAAATGTTAATATTAATTAGTTCGCAAAATACAAGTAATGAAAATTTGTGTGACGTCATGTCCTAATGAATTAAATTGGTTGTCTGTAGTGTCTTTAAAAACGAGACACGCGTTCGACCATTGGTGAGTGAACTTTAAAAATTTATATCTCGTTTATTACGTAAAATTTTAAAATCGCGTTTGTACTAAAATTCCTATTTTATTCTTATCTTAAGAAAATTAAAAAATAAAAAATCTGATGTGGCCAGTACATAACCTCTCGCCAGATATTTTACCTGCTTGTACGCATAAAGCAAAAAATATTTTTAAATGCAAATACATATATTCATCTCTCACTACAAAATAATTCTCACATATATTTGCAAAATCTATGGGATATTTTAATATAAATTATGTACAATACATACATTTTCTTTATATTCAATATCCTGAAATTTTCTTTTTCTACTTTCCTTTTCTTTTTCTTTATATTCGTTATTTTTTCGCAAATTCCTTTTATATTCTTTTTTACGTATATTCTTTTGCGTTGTTGACTTTTTATTTTATTTTCGTAATCTTCATAATGATGGACAAATATTATTGACTGTGGCATACAAATATTTTTGACAGTGACATTTATGTGTCAATTACAAACATTTGAATCTCTTGCCTTGTAGTAGTTTAATCTGAGATTTATTACATCAAATTATTTTATATGCATTTCTTTATCTCTAAATCTATAGAAGATAAAATAATGAATTTATATTTATCGAATAAAGAATTTAACGTTCTTTAATATAAGTATTTACATAAATTTTCGATAAATAATGTTTAGATGATTTTTTTCTTGTAACTACTACTTCCGGGTGTCCAATTGTTACCAAAATTAATCAACTCTTCCCATTATTGTTAGATTAAGGAATCCGTAGTTAAAAATGTCTTTAGTCTTATAGTATTTGGGAAATCGTGGATCCAACATCCACACATCATCCACACACAACGGACATCATCGTAAAAATGTTATAATCGGATTCTAGGAACCTTAAAACGTGCTTAAGCACTACTATCTGGATATTTGCGATTTTTAGCATGAATTCAATACCTCTCTTAGCGAGAGGTAAAAAAGAAAATAGAAAAATAAAAAAAAAATATACTTTGTAATAACAATTTTTAAAATGCTATCGTAAAACTAAAGAAAATTTTATAAAACCATTGAAAATTTATAATAAAAGATCTGAAACTTCAAAGAACCCCTTGAGAACTTTTATAATATCTGGAATTAGATATTGTCATGCTCCAAGTTTTAATACAAAAACATCTTAATAGAAAAAAGGACAAAGAAATATTCTATTTCAAACTGACAATGAATGCATTGTTATTTTCTTCAACAAAATGGTAATATGTTTTAAGCATATAAATAGCATTTAATTTGCTTTTTACCTCCCGCTACCCTTGGTAAGGGAGGTATAGGGATCGTGCTAAAAATCGCATATCGAGATTTTGGTACATGACCACGTTTTAAGGTCCCTAGTATCCAATTTTAACATTTTCACGATTATATCTGTGTGTATATATATGTATGAATGTGTGTGTGTGTGTGTGTGTGTGTGTGTGTGTGTGTGTGTGTGTGTGTGGGTGTGGGTGTGGGTGTGTGTTTGTGTGTGTGTGTGTGTGTGTGTGTGTGTGTGTGTGCGTGCGTGCGTGCGTGCGTGCGTGCGTACGTGCGTGCGTGCGTGCGTGCGTGCGTGTGTGTGTGTGTGTGTGTGTGTGTGTGTGTGTGTGTGTGTGTGTGTGTGTGTGTGTGAAGCTCAAAACAATTTTTTCAAATGTTTTTCCGATATTTGTGCTATAAAAATTAAAGATTATTAAATTTTCTACAAATTTGTATAAATACTTTTTTATATATTTTATGAATAAATTTAAAAACTTATCTATAATTTAAATCCCGGAGCCTACGCTTTAAACAAGCACAACTCCTTGGTTACACAGTTCATATCTCAAATGTATGTAACTGACAGATAAATGTCACTGCCAAAGAATTAATCATTTCAAATTAATAATATTAACGTTTTAAAAAGTAAATAGAACCATAGTTATATGGAATGGATCTTAATAATGTAAGTATGTATATTTAAATTACGTAATAAAAATTAAGTAGCGGGAGGTATTGTGTTGGCCACATCAGAATCAAAAATAATATAATACAGTAAAACCTTGATTATCGGAAGAATTGTAAGCCGATCTCATTTCCGAACACTATAATTTTCGAGAATAAAAAGTAATTCAATTTTATGATTATCTTGGTAAATATGCGTTCAAGTCTATAGTATGACTAGCGAATGAAAGTTGACGTTTTATTTAATAGATGTGGTTTCTTTTGAAAACATTTCCTTATATTTGATTTGAAAGGAAACTGACCCTTATGTATTCCGTTACAGAAGATTAGAATTATACTCAATACCAGGAGGCATTTAAAATGACCTTAGCAACAAGATTTAGGGGATGTATTTAAAAAATTTAATATCGCAAATTCTAGCTCGTTCGTCTCATGAGTCGGAATTACTTTTAGAGGAAATTAAAAATAATCCTATTTCATAGAATTGCCAAACTAAATAGTTTAAAGATCAAAATATTTTGTTATAATGAACATAAACGAAAAATGTTTGAAATATTTTAAATGCACCATTGTTTTGATATTCACTTACCCTAGTCGGCCATCTATTTTCAGCCAGACATAGTAATGTATTTCTTTGCTTTCCTAGTCCAGTATTTAAATGGGTTCATGCAAAAATTTCATACCATAATATCTCGTAAAATTCTATTCTTCTCTAGGGTTTCAAAAGAAACCACATCTATAAAATAATTTAAACGTCAACTTTCATTCGCTAGTCATACCATACTAAATTAAATTGTTTTTATTATCTGGATACATCACGTATCATATACAGTAATATACTTTAGGTATACAAAACAAAGAAAATAACCAACTTTTTTAAGCCAAGTTTTCGATAATCACAATTCCGATGATCTTGTATTATTTATGCATCTAAACATGCTTCGTCACAAAATGGAAAACGAATTAGATCTATGAATGAAACGTAATATTTATATTAAAAAACTAAATGCATACTACACAAAATATAATTTACAGTATAACACAAATTTTGCAAATTTTATATAGGTATTGCAAATATAATTTCCGTTTTATAAATACCATGCACTATCCACCATACA
Organism: Harpalus rubripes; assembly: GCA_963082715.1. Classification (NCBI taxonomy): domain Eukaryota; kingdom Metazoa; phylum Arthropoda; class Insecta; order Coleoptera; family Carabidae; genus Harpalus; species Harpalus rubripes. The sequence goes on from OY720449.1 coordinate 85,770,594, forward strand.
ACAAAGAACACTATCCAAATCTCCACCATAAAATATCTTGATCTTACTTACATAATCCTTCTGATGTTCGTTTTTCTGAATTCACAGCACACTATGCAACATCACAATTAGTAAAGCGTCGGTGGCATGATGCTTGGCGTCGCGGCGTGCTCCGGCAACGCTGGTGGCGTCCGGGCTGGCGATGGCGGCTGGCGCTGCTTGGCCCGGGCGTCGGGATGCTGCGCTGCTAGGGCGCCCCCGCCCGCCCCTCTCACAGGACCAGAGCGGGACTCAGGAAGATAAGTTGGTATTGGTGATAACCGGGAATATTAGTTTAGTTTGTTTTTTAACTAGGAAGATGAGGCGGGAAACCTTTCACGATTTCGACTGTTGTTACATCATAATTAGTAAAAAAAATTGGTGTGGCCAACACAATACCTCCCGCCATTTACAGCCCAAGTCACGAAAAAGATTAAGTTAATCCTTATATTTGGATTAGCGAATTTTAACATTATATTTCTTAAAATATAGTCTAATCTAATCCAAGTAACTATCTTTTTTAAATCCCTCAACAGGATTAAATCTTAATTACAGAGTGGGTTCATATTCACACACATCCATGCCGGATCTAAAAAATATATTAAAACATGATTCAAAACTTCTCAAATTTGATATTTAAAACTCGTGTATAATTTGAAACAACATTAGGTTTTGATTATACCTATATGATAAACCGGAAGTTGTACTTAATTTGGAGCTCTTAACAGAATTTCGAGGAAAAACGTTATAATATATTATCCAAAATTTGGTATTACAGACTTTTCTATTTATTGGAACAACAAATTAGATTTTGTTTACAAACAATTAACTGGAAGTGATACTTTACTTAAAGCACATTGCTATTTCAAACATGGAATTTACGAGAGGTCGTATGTTGGACACATCAGATTTTTTGATAATTAAATGAAGATTAAATTTTAAATACCGGGATAAAATAGAATTCACTAATCCAAAAATGAGGATTAGCTTAAACTTTTAAGTGAATCGTTAATTTTTATTAATCTCAATACATACCTACATATTTACTTATGCTGGAAACTGTATTGAATTCCTTTTCTATTGTTCTATTTACTTTTTTCTTTTTAAAACATTACTAATATTATTTTGAAATGATTAGTTCTTTGATAGTGACATTTATCTGTCAGTTACATACATTTGAACAACTGCGTTTTGTTTGTTTAAAACGTAGGCTCTGGGATTTAAATTATAGATAAAGTAAAGTGCCATTTCCGGTTATCCGATTTTCACCAAATCTAATGGGCTCTTTCCATTACAGAAAAAAATCGAAATACAAGGTTTCAAAATTTTCCGAATGATAGTATTTGAGTCAAATCAGATTGGCACACCCAGCAATGGGTAATATGCCATGATGATATATTTATTTATTTTATTTACAGTATTTGAGTTAGAGTGGAGGATCCACACATACATACACACACGCACACACACACACTCACACACACACATACACACACACACAAACACACACACACACACACATACACACACACACACACACACACACACACACACACACACACACACACACACACACACACACACACACACATCATCGTGTAAATGTTAAAATTGGATTCTAGGGACCTTAAAACGTGGTCATTTACCAAAATCTCGATATGCGATTTTTAGCATGATCCCTATACCTCCCTTACCAAGGTTAGCGGGAGGTAAAAATCAAAGCGCCTTTCTTAATTTCACTTAGTTACAAGGATCTGTTTCAAACAGCAGCAACTCAGACGATATCCAGAAACGACCATATTTCTAATCAACCGTCAAAATCCGGGGAATCCACCTCAGAAATTTTTGTCATTCCTAATGATAACTCATTGGCCAAAATATTTTAAACCTGTTTATAAGATATGCTTATATACTGAATCTGCCATTTCTCGAACCCTTGACCTGTAGATATACCATGACCATAAATCAAATTGATGCTTTATACTTTCTCCTGTTTCATTATTCATTTGCATTTCTTCCTATCCCGTGCTGGGACTTTGTCGTATCGCCTGGCGATCGCATGACAAAATGACGTCACTCTAACATTTGAGTACTGACTGCCGTATCGCCTGGCGATCGAATGACGTCATTTTACGTCATGCGATTGCTAGGCGAAACGAGGGGGGTCTCAATACTGATCTGCCGTATCGCCTGGCGATCGAATGACGTTATTTTTACGTCATGCAATTGCTAGGTGATACGGCAGAGTCCTAATACTGGTCTCGCGGGTGGATATGATTGACTAGGCGACTTCGAACGGGCGATTATCAACTGGGCGACAGATATCTGGGCGATAAAATAATAAATATGTAGAATTCCAAAATTGTACGTTAGGTAAGGTTAAGGTATGTTTAGAAAATCAAAGCGCAACTTAATTCTTATAGCATGATATTTAAACAATATATTTGAATCTTTTTAAAATTACCTACTACGTGACGATAACACAAATGCGTTCCTGAATGATATAATGCTTTCGCCATTTCAGTGTTTTTGCAGATTATATTAATAATTAATAAAGTTTCAGTGAAGGTCTTTAAATAAACTTATGAAAGATAATGAATATAGAGCAAGTTAACTAATTTAAGACAAAGATCGTGACTTAATAAGTTTCAAGTTTGATCTTAACTCGGAACTAAGTTCAAACGTATCCTAGCTTTAGAATAGTTACGTAAGCGAATTAGTAGTTGTTATACCAGTGTTTCTCAAAATGGATTTTTCGATTCCACCCGACGTCAAATTTGAAAAGAATTTTAAAATTATTAGGTACCAATTTTCAAATACCACAAAAATTATCCACAAAAGCTTTGAGAACTTGGTAGAATTAAAAAAGACAGGTTCAACTAATACTATCGATTTTATTTGTCAACTAGAATTTACTTGTGGATGCTTCAAAAGCCATTATACGAGTAAAAAAGGAAATCAAAAACGGGAGAGAACTTCTGGGCTTTAGTCAGTTTTTTTCTTCCGCGATAACTCTTATATCTGTATTCATATAAAGAGTTGATTAGATTTTAGAACTATATTAAAATATAATCCAAAACTTTTCAATTTTGATATATAAGACTTTTTATAAAGGAGAACAACATGTTAGATTTTGGCTAAAATTGATAAACCGGAAATGATAGTATACTTAGAGATTCACGGGCTTGGCTTGAAGCTTGAAAGCTTGGCTTGGCTTGGTTTGAAAAAGCTTGAAAAATCAAGCCAAGCCTGTCGTTCAAAAAAGCTTGACTTTTCAAGCCAAGCCAAGCTTCTGTTCCACCAAGCCCAAGCCAAACCAAGCCTAACATTTAAAAAAGCTTGAATTTTCAAGCCAAACCAAGCCTTCGACTGTCAAGTAGCTTGGTTGAAAACAAGCTTTTTCAAGCTTTTCTTAAGAAATGTTTTCGAGGCCGACAAAACCGTAATTTTATGGTGGTAACGTACTTTCTAATTGCTTCGGCACATTTTTGCGAACTTCTAAGAATTGGAGTTCCCAGTAGGACCAGCTTTCAGTACCTGTCAGGCTAGTAAGCTTCAAAAATTTGTAAATAGGAAACTATACCCTTCATCATTCTTATTATGCAAAGACCACTTATTTTCTCCATCTGAACCAAGAAATCGCACATTGTAGTTCGCGCACACAATCAAGTATACAAAATAAATAAAATGTTGAAAAAGTTTTAAATACATAATGATAAATGATAATATAATTTTATTGTTTTATCCTTTATCTACATTAATATAAAACGTATGATGAAAAATGATAATACAAAATTTATTGCAAATGTCAATCATTACATATAGAACTATTTAATTTTTTTAAATACTTATTATTGTCAAGTTAAACGTATTTTGTATAAAAACTAATTAATTAAATACTTAAATTTTTAAGTAACTGGAATTAATTATAAGTTACGAGGTCTCGTGGCCACGTGCCTGAGTGTCAGGTCGCGAATCTGGGTAACCAGGTTCGATCCCGACCGACGCCAAATATTTCTAATTTTAAATGGCACAAAATTAACCCCTGTGGTGCAAATATTTCATTATTACTGATAAAGCAGATTGGCACACCCAGCAATGGGTAATAATCTGTGATGATATATTTATTTATTTTATTTAATTATAAGCTCAAAGCTTCAAGAAATTAGATTTGATTATCAAACAAGAAAAATTATTAAATTTATCTGATTACATTTCACATAAACCTACACTTTATCTGTTTTAACTATAGAGTTGTGGGGAGATAGGTGTAGTTTGGTCTTGTTGTTTGATTGGGTAATTGCAATAATAATTATTGCCTTTTAAAGTTGCATTATATACAATGTTTTGTTATTCTGGTATTTCCGAATCATAGAGACGAGACAATTTCTGTTTGTGGATATGTATATTTATATTCAAATATTTTCAATGCTATTTTTAGCTCTATCCCTAATGTATCCCTAATAAACCGCCCTTGTCTGTGACAGGTATAATAGACAATATCAATGTACCGTCAAAGAGAGCATTCTCTTTTAAATATTACCTTGATAATCACGGCTTATTACCTAGTTCTGGGGGTTTTTAATTTTCTTTTATAGTTGATGGTATTTACTTTTGTGCTATTTGAATTTGGACATAATTACTGTAATTATATTTATGTATTTAACTTACATGATTCTGTACTCAAAAATCAGTAAAAATTTCATAAGAAGAGGCGAGTAGGTATTTATGTCACGAACAAACAAAATTTCGGGGAAATTTCCGTCAGTAGGGTTTTATGATTTCCAGATGTATTTGAAGTAGGTATAAAAGAATAAAAGATCAGTCTCAGGTCATTTTCATCCCATTGTACATTCCATAATATTTATGTATTCATTTGAACACTGTTCTTGCGTGTTTGGAGACGAGTTGTTTATTTATACAGGGTGAATATGAACTATATAGTATGAGAAACTCTAACAGTTTGTTGGAAGGTCATTTCGAGTGGAAATAACATTATGATCTTAAGTCCTATTCATTTTAATTATTAAAATACAATAAAGTCTAACTAATGCATATGCCTACTTGAATGAATGCAGTCAACGAAAATAATAAAAGAAACATAAAAATTGAAGGGTAAATATTTAATAAAAGATAATAAATTTATGTTTATTGTATATTCTCAAAAATAAAATAAATGATTGAAATATACATTTCAATATTTTTATATTTTAATAATTACAAAGAAAAAAACACTTGGTGTAAGTTGCATAAATTTTATTTCATCGTTTTGTTTATCTTTGCGCATAAGAATATATTTTTCAATTGTACCACAATAAATTTATGTAAAACGAAACGTGATTTATACATCGTTACGATACAATGAAACATCGACATAACATATCAATATATTGATACATCAATATTCCAATACATCGATATATATCGGATTTATCGATATTTCGATATATTTAATTTAATTCACATCGAATATTTATATTAAAATCTTGATACCGAACAGCTACTAAGGGTTTTCAAGACCCATATACCTACTGTGCGTATGAGCATTTATAAAGCTTGAAAGCTTGAAATAGCTTGAAATAGCTTGAAAAAGCTTGATAAAGCTTGAAAATCAAGCCAAGCCTAAAATATTTAAAGCTTGAAGTTTTCAAGCCAAGCCAAGCTTTGTCTCCATCAAGCCCAAGCCAAGCCTAACATTAAAAAAAGCTTGAAGTTTAAAGCCAAGCCAAGCTTTTTTATTTCAAGCCAAGTAGCTTGGCTTGGTGAATCCCTAAGTATACTTGAAGCTCTGAACAGATTTTCATGAAAAATATATTATGATATAAACCAAAATATTTCAAATTTGATATTTAAGACTTTTATATTAATGAGAACGACATAGTATATTTTTACCTTCCGTCACCTTTAGGTAAGGAAGGTATTGTCTTTGGTCAAAAAATTCTATGGTGTTTTTGATGAATAAGCACGTTTTAGGGTCTCTCGGATACGATTTTACTATTTTTACGATGATGTCTGTATGTGTGTGTGTGAATGTGTGTGTGTGTGTGTGTGTGTGTGTGTGTGTGTGTGTGTATGTGTGTGTGTGTGTGTGTGTGTGTGTATGTATGTGTGTTTGTGTTTAATAAAATTTTCTAATGCGATAACTCTAATATTACAATTCCAAAAATTATAATTCTTTCGTATTCCTCTTCGTTACATTCATGTGGGGAGCTGATTAGATTTTGGTTATAATTGGTCAACCGGAAGTACCCTCATTTGAAGATTTTAACAGTTTTTCTTGGAAAAACGATGTTAAATATAATTTTTTCACATTTAATATTATTATAAATATTAAAGAATATTTTATTCTCTATACGATTTGAATGCATTAGTTAAAAAATTATAAAGCAATTAATTATTATATATTAGCCAACTATGCTATAACTCTGAAAGTAGCTGCTATATTAAAAAAATCTGATGTGGCCAGCACATTACCTTCCGTCAGTTCTATGTATTTTGTATAAATATCATACAGAAAGTTCCTTGCAAAAGATTATATTTCTTGTACATTACCTTAAGACAGTTGTATGTATTTTATACAAATTCCATACCGAAAGTTTCTAACAAAAGATCCTATATTTCCAGTAAAATTATAACATACTGTCAACTACACTTGACACTGACACCTTTCAATCAGAATTTTCTTAATGTAGCAGCTGTTTCCAGAGTTATAGCAAAGCTGACTAATATATATGATATTTAATTTCTTTATAATTTTTTAACTCTATGTCCATTTAATATGAAGTATAAAATGCATTCAAATCGTATAGAGAATAAATAATTCTTTAATATTTATAATAACATTAAATGTGAAAAATGATATTTAACACCGTTTTTTCAAGAAAAACTGTTAAAATCTTCAAATGAAGGTACTTCCGGTTGACCAATTATAACCAAAATCTAATCAGCTCTTCACATGGATGTAACGAAGAGGAATACGAAAGAATTATAATTTTTGGAATTGTAGTATTAGAGTTATCGCATTAGAAAATTTTGTCACACACAGACACACACACACACACACACACACACACATACATACACACACACACACATACAGACATCATCGTAAAAATAGTAAAATCGTATTCTAGGGACCCTAAAACGTGCTTATTCATCAAAAACTCACCACCGAATTTTTTGACCAAAGACAATACCTTCCTTACCTAAAGGTGACGGAAGGTAAAAATTATGATTGAAAGGTGTCAGTGTCAAATGCAGTTGACAGTATGTTTCTGTTATAATTTTACTGGAAATATAGGATAGCAACTTTCTGTATTGTATTTGTATAAAATACATACACCTGCCTTAAGGTAATATACAAGATATAGAATCTTTTGCAAGGAAATTTCTGTATGACATTTATACATAATACATAGAACTGACAGAAGGTAATGTGCTGGCCACATCAGATTTTTGCTGGGTGTACCAATCTGCTTTATACGCAGATATCAATAATGATGATGACATATTTGTACCGTGCGGGCATTTACCAGGCGTCACCTCACGGACATTCATTGCTGACGTGGAGAGTGCACCACAGGGGTCAATTTTGTGCTGTATAAAATTGATAAATCGGAAGTGGTACTTTACTGGAAGCTGTAAACAGATTTTCTTGAAAAAATATATTAAAATATGATACAAAACTTTTCAAATATGGTATTTAAAAATTGTATATAGTTTGAAATAATATATTAGATTTTCATTATATGATAACCGGAAGTGGTATTCAATTTAGAGCTCTCAACAGATTTTCGAGGAAAACATATATATATATATATATATATATATATATATATATATATATATATATATATATATATATATATATATATATATATATATATATATATAGAATGCAAAATTTTTTATTATGCACTTTTCTATTTATTGGAGCAACAAATTAGATTTTATTTATAATCGATCAACCGGAAGTGATACTTTACTTAAAACTCATTGCTATTTTAAACATGGAATTGGCGGGAGGTCATGTGGGATATCCATAATGAATTATCCCTTATTACAGGCCTGTATTTAAGGGTCGTCGGTGTTGAGCGAACTGGTACTCTACACTCATACGTACGTAAGGAATGGATGTTGAATGCAGCCTTGTGTGTTCGGTTTCTTTGCTTCCGCCAATTGATTGCTTATTGCAGGAATCTGTGTCGTGTTTGCAGGACCACACACCTCTTTACACATCCTTAACATGGGATAACTTGCATCTTACTCTTTCAGCAGGAATGGAAAATTAACATAGGGTAATTATTTTTTCAGCAGGATTATTCGCAGGAGTTAAAAAGTTGTTAAAAACGGTGTAATTACGACGTAGATATGGGATAATTTATATTTAAGCTGTTTATTAATAATTCTCGTATTGTTACACCTGTTTAGTAACAAATTTATATTTAATATTAATTACATAATATATAATACGTTATTACAATGATCATATTAGTGAATGTAAATAAACACACATAATACTAACAGATCCTATCAACAAATGTATTTTTAATATTAATTATATGATGTGTGATTTATATAATATGTAATTTATTACAAATAAAAACGATAATTACAAAATTATAATTTTTGTATTAATAAATATATGATAAAATAAATAAATCAAATTTTGCAATTATATTCATATTAATTGAAACTTATATGCACTACGAGTATAAAATTAATTTTGTACTGAAATTAAAGTTCACATCTTTTTGAAACTGTCTGTGGAATGGCGCCACAGAATGACGTCACCATTTGTCATTACTATGATACGCAGCTAGATGGCAAAGCAGTAGTACAGAATACACGAACCCGAATGGGGTCATACCAAAAAAATATGTTGATTTTTCTCTCATATATGAAAAATTTACCTAATATTGCATATATGTACAGGGTGGCGACTTGAATGACGCAGCATAGGGGTTTCAATGGCAAATTCTTAATGTGCAGTTATTTGCTCCCCTAATTACTTTAGAGCAAAATTGTATTTTGGTTTTTGCTACAGGAAAAAATACTGCATCCGAATATACTAATGTTTATAATTTTTCAATTTCCGGAACCGTAAAAATAGTCGAAAACAATAATAACATTTTTGCAAATATCATTGATGCCATGGATCAAAAACGCAAACGTCTGTCACTACTTACAGAAATCTTTAATTTCGTTCTCGTCATATTACATTATTGTAATCAACTATTACATTGTTGTCATCAACACTACAATAAAGGTGTTTTCTTTATCCTTGTTTTGAAAATAATCTTAAACGTCAAGATTATTTGACAGATGTTTGCACTTTTATTTAAATTTTTGTTCCAAGGCAACAATGATTTTTGTAAAAATGTTATTATTGTTATCGATTATTTTTACGATTCGGATGCAGTATTTTTTTTCTGTAACAAAAACTTACATATAATTTCGCTCTAAAATAATTAGGGGAGCAAATAACTGCACATTAAGTTTTTACCATTGAAACCCCTATGCTGCGTTGTCTAAGTCATTTATGTTTTCTATATATAGATTCTGTCTGATTTTGTGACGTCATAATTTTGTACACAAATACACGATAGTGAGGCACAGCATTAGGCACACACATACTTGTGGCAGTCACTTTTCTAACACAGCCTTATATAACCATTTTGAAAGTTACGTCAATATCCTTGCAATAAGTTGTTTTTTAGTAAGTACAAATAACGAAATATGCTAAATAAAAATTATAAATAAACACAATTTATGTTTGATTTAGATATTATAATGGTTGTACAATATTGTTCTGTGACGTACTGCGAGAACAATTCGTTGAGAAGTAAAAAAAAATTTGTTCGTATTATTATGCCTCAAGATGTAAGGGAAAGATGTTATAAGGTAATAAATAAAAGTTTCAAGCGTGGTTTCAAGACACAATGACAGAAACGTCAAATGTAGTTCCATTTTTACTCGGTAGGTGACACTACGGTCGCAAAATTATTACGTCATTTGAAATTTTATATAAACTTTGATAAATTATATCTGTAAAACTAGAAACTTATGTGATATACTTCGTAAGTAGTTTTTAGTGTACTTTCAGAAAAAAAATTATGTATGACCCCATTAGTACAAAACATTCATTTGAAAATTTTCAATTATATTACTACTCTAATATAATCTCCAAACACGAAAAAATAGAAATGTGTAGAAATGCAAACGTGACAAACCTTTCTTCTTTTACAATGGGGTCCTGCACTCTGATGTTTTATTATTTTAAATGAAAGTTCTTTTAATTTTGATGCAATTCGTAATAAAAAGTCTTAATTGTTTTTAGTTTAACTCCATTTTATTTTTAATGTCAACATGACGGCACGGCGACACCTATTGCTATATCTTTCCCTTACACAAGCTCTATAGTAGGCAGCGAGAGAAAGGTAGCACTAATGTGACGTCACAGTGACACTTTAATAATACTTTAAGTATAAAGGTGCATTCACAAATTAAGTTATGACGGTCTCCATGTTCTTCTCGCATTTGTTTAAAATGCCGAATCCACCAAGTGGATACTAAATAATAAATAAAGATGGGTGTATATATCTATAACATTTCAGACTCGTTCTCATTGGTGAAGTTTAATTAAAATCCCTTAAAGTTATTTTGCTTAGGGAAATTGTATCCATTGTTCAAGAAAATTTTCGTTTTATTAACTGACAGACAGAGAAGATAATATTGGGCCTAAGAGTCAAATTTATAATCCTCGATTAAAATTTGAATTGTCTAAGTTAAATTAACATTACTGAAATGAAATAAACTATTAAATGATATATTTATCCATGCTGTGAATAATTCAATTAAAGTCTTGTATTTTTATCTTTAGTTAAATTTTCAGTTAAGTTAACGACAGTTTAACCAGGTATGAAAGTATCGGGCCTAAAACGAATACAACTGTCAAATTACAAATTTATTATTGTTGTCAATAATCCAATTTAGGCCCAATCCTACCACCTTTAGTTAACGTGACAGTATATTAACGATTAGCTAAGAATTAAACTGAAGGTTAGAAGCGATGCGATCTACAGTTTTAACCTCCAGTTAACTCTTACCAAAAGTGGTAAAAATAATTTTGCAACATAACCGCTAATTAGCAGCATTAACTGTCACTTTAACTAAAGTTGGTAGGAGCAGGCAGAAGTTAAAATTAAATTAACTGGAGATTGTAAAATTGACTTTTAACATTAACTGAAAACATTACAACAAAAAAATTCAATATTATAAGCTATTGTTCGAAAAATCTTCCACCGATTTAATAATTGTTATTAAATGGAGTAAACACCGCCGTATCCCTCACAAGTGTCGAAATTCACATCCAACATCACATCTCAGCAAAGAATGGAGTCTCCCGCTCTCCTCTCGGGTATTGATCCGGCGGAATCCGGGTGAGACCCGAGAGCGCCAACAGACAAAGACGAGAGCAGACAACCACGAGGGGCGCCCGAGAGAGACAGACTTATACACTCTCTTCTAATCGGACAAGGATGGGAGAGAGCGAATGGAGAGAAACTCTCAGCATTGCCAAGGGGGTTTTTAGAGCTGTCAAGACTTGCGCAACAGAGACAAGTAAATACGGATTGAGGGAGAGAGATGCGATGATTTCTGCGATGATGTTTGAATGTTTGGGATATGTAAAGTGAAGAAATGATCAAAATTGTACGTATAACAAGATGGATGCTAATAATTCGACATTTAGAAAGAAAATTATTTCATTTTCTTACTGTCAAGTTTTCAACGGTTTGATTTTTTCCGTCATTCTCTTGCTTCCTCAGGCCTTTTGTCATGTGGCACAACTCAGTTCCCAGGCGAATCAAAATTGCATACACTAAAATTTCACTGTAAAATACGGCGGATCATCTCCCCCATTTCTAGTCCAATGCTCGCGCTTTTGTGAAAAAATTACGAATAAAACATTTCTTCACTTTTTTATACTTCTTTAGAAATCACTAAACTCTATATACAGCGTGATTCATCGGTCTGTCCTCTCTTTATAACTCTTTTATTTTAAAACAGATAGAAAAAATCTTCAAATATAATTTATATGATATATTATTGGCTATCTACGTACCATATGCATTTGTATACAGGGTGCTCCGTTTAAGCGCAACAATATGTAACTTTATATTTCTTAATGGAACATCCTATATTTATTTATTGATTTTGATAGTAAATTAGATTCCCTTTAAAAAAGTATTAAGTAATAAGGGGTCTAAAATTATAAATTAAGAAGTTATTTACGTTCATAAAAGATAGTAGTTTTATTTTTATTAATACTTATTTTAAACATTACACAATTTCCAAAGAAGCTATTAAAATTTAGTGAGAGACTAAATAATGCAAAATTATAATAAATGCTCGAAAACTTGTCCTTCAACTTCAATAGATTTTTCTATTATAAATATTATATTAAGCATCTCATCTTTACTAAAATTTGTATTATTCATTTTCACATCAACATCAACAACGATAAACTAAGAGTATTTGGACAACTTGTTTATTTAAATTCGAAAAAATTGATCAAATTATCCATAGCTTACTTTGTTAATAATAACATGATAGAAACATATCATTCAACGAAGAAAGGTAAATAACTTCTTAATTTATAATTTTAGACCCCTTATTACTTAATGCTTTTTTAAAGGGAATCTAATTTACTATCAAAATAAATAATTAAATATAGGGTGTTCCATTAAGAAATATAAAGTTAAATATTGTTGAGCTTAAATGGAGCACCCTGTATACAAATGGATATGGTACGTATATAGATAATACTATATCATATAAATTATATTTGAAGAGTTTTTCTATCTGATATCTGACTTAAAATAAAAGAGGTATAAAGAGAGGACAGACCGATGAATCACCCTGTATAGAGTGTCTCACAACTCGCGCCCCAGACGAAACTGACACTTGCCGACGACAATAGGTTGCTAACAAATAGAAGAAAATAATTTGTGGCTGCTTGCATAACGGAGTTACAAGACTTTTTAATCCACCAATCCCGGAAGGATATCTTCAGGTGTGATGATATTATTACAAAATAAAACTGGTTGCTAGGTTTTAACAATACTACTAGTAAGTTACAAAATTTGTTTGACTTACTGTAATTTTGATACTTTAGAGTTGACTTTTCACTGTCAACAAATTTAGGTTAGCGAAGGTGTCATCCGAGATCATCATTCATATTGTACAGTGCAACGTGTTGTAGCAGCTGTATAAAATGTGTTAAACGAAAATATTGTCATTTGACACTGACATTTTTCGAAAACTACAGTCGCCCACACATTTTAAAGATTTGATTTGTATAAAACCCTAGTAACGTAAAATTATGGCAAACACACGTTAAAGGTGTAGCTCTCTGACTGGTCAATTTTAAGACGTCTTTTCTCGAATATCTTTTAAGCTAGATTATTTTTTCTTCGATATTACACATCCGAGTCCAGTCTCGTGTTTCCTCATTAGCTCTGGGGCGCGAGTTGTGAGACAGCCTGTATATGATATATTTATTTATTTATTATTTATATTTTCATTATTATAATCAAGATTTCTTTATTGTAATTGAACATTGTTGTTGTTGTTGTTGTTCTAAACAAAAATATTATTTATATAAAAAAACTAAACTAAACTTTATATATATATATATATGGTCTCGTGCGTGGCTGCGTGCCTGAGTGTATGGTCGCGAATCTGGGGAACCGGGTTCGATCCCGATCGACGCCAAATATTTCGAATTTTAAATGGCACAAAAGTGACCCCTGTGGTGCACTCTCCACGCCAACAATGAGTGCCCGTGAGGTGACGCCTGGTAAGCGCCCGCACGGTACAAATATTTCATCATTACCGACATCTATATACAAAGCAGATTGGCACACCCAGCAATGGGTAATATGCCGTGATGATATATTTATTTATTTATATATATAGTTTAGTTTTTTTATATAAATAAATAAATAAACAATATTTTTGTTTACAACAACAAGAACAACAATGTTCAAATATAATAAAGAAAACTTTTATAATAATGAAAATATAAATAATAAATAAATAAATCATCACGGCTTATAACCCATTGCTGGATGTGCCAGTCTGCTTTGTACACAGATATCGGTAATGATGAAATATTTGCACCGTACGGTCGCTTTCCAGGCGTCATCTCACGGGCACTCATTGCTGACGTGGAAAGTGTACACAGGGGTCTATTTTGTGCCATTTAAAATTGGAAATATTTGGCGTCAGTCGGGATCGAGCCCGGTGCCCCAGATTCACGACCTGAACTCAGGCACGCGGCCACGAGACCCCAATTGATTCTATATTTGCAGTAAAATTGTAACACAAACATACTATGTCAATCACACATGACATTGACATCTATCTGAATTTTTTAAATTATATTAGCTGTTTCCAGTGTTATTGGAAATTGGAAATATTTGGCGTCAGTCGGGAACGAACCCGGCTCCCCAGATTCGCGACCTGATACTCAGGCACGCGGCCACGAGACCCCATTACTACCTAATACCTTTAAAAAGGCAAAGTAAGCAAAATTTAATACATTTGTTTTAAACATTTTGAATGAAATATGCAGTTATACCTAAAATTTAAACTATTGGTATAATCAAAATTCTCTTATTTGATTACTAAAAAAAATCTCATACCAAGCCGGCGTCCAATATCGTGACATGGTCGCTTAATAATAACCGTAACATAAAGAATAAAAAACCTGATGGAATTTTGAAGTAAAAACCTCCGTGACATCCGGTAATGGTGGCCAATTATATACGTAATTTTTCTTTCGGCTGCGAGTCGCAGCTAGCCATGGAATACCATGCCATGGCATGCTGCGATAGGGAAAGGTTGACTGGCACAACGCGTAACGTAACAACGAACACGCGACTGTCATGGCACACTGCGACAATTAAGACTAATTTAACATTCTCGGGTGCTAGTAATTAAATAGTCTGTTAATTATACACCACCCCCATATGGAAATGTTCAGTGATAGGATTATTTCAGACCGGGTTATTGTATCGATCAGAAAGCTTTAAGGAGGGATTGGAATATTGGAGATAATAGAAGTTATGAGCTCAATAAGACATAATTTTCAGGAATTGGTTCAGGGTTATATTCATAAATTCAAAGTCAAATTCTTTTGTGGTAGGGGAACGCTTTTCTAGCTATTGTTATGGTAAAATTTCAACAAGGGTGTTCTAACACAGCCTTGATAAATCAAGCTAAATAAAAAAATCTGATGTGGCCAACACAACACCTCCCGCTATTTCATTTTCATTAATTTAAATATATATACTTACATATTTAGTTATACTACAAACTGTATTAAAATCCATTCCATATAACTATGGTTCTATATATTTACTATTTTCTTTTTAAAACGTTACTATTTTTAATTTGAAATGATTAGTTCTTTGACAGTGACATTTATCTGTCAGTTACATACATTTGAGATATGAACTGTCTAATCAAGTAGTTGTGTTTGTTCAAAGCGCATGCTCTGTGATTAGATAATTTTATAAATTTATCCATAAAATATATAGAAAAAGTCTGATTTACACCAAAATCTAATCGCTTCGTTCCATATTAGAATAAGGTATAAATACAAAGTTTCAAAATTTTCTGAATGATAGTATTTGAGTTAGAACGTAAATAGGAACCACACACACATACACACAGACATCATCATGAAAATGTTACAATTGGATTCTATGGACCTTAAAACGTGGATATTTACCAAAATCTCGATATGCGATTTTTAGCACGGTTCCTATGCCTCCCTTGCCAAGGGTAGCGGGAGGTACTATTGGTCTCGTCGAGACGACAAATTATTAATAAATGCATACAGGGTGGTTCAAAACTATTGTAAAAAAATTTAAGGGCATATAGTACTGACCAAAATAAGTAAGAAAGCTTAATCAACATAGGACAGATCTTCAACTGTTTCCAAGAAAAGCGAAAAATCCAAAAATCTGAGTGATCGAACAAAATGTCTATGTCAGTAAATAGTCTATAAAAAAACAATAAAATTTGATAAGGTTTTTCTCAATTTCTAATAGTTACGAAGTTATTTGAAAATTAAATATTGGCCAAGGTCGCCACAACATTTAACATAGTACAATTATTTGATTTAAAAAAAAAACAAAAGCACATCTAAGATAACTTCTGAAAGGTAAATAAAAACCCCATTTAATCAAAGTCGTAACTCTTATAGTTTTCGAGATAGCAGACGTAAACCCCATAAAAACTCATTTTTCACTGCCTCAAATCTCGGAAATTATGGACGATCGGACCCATGTTGATTAAGCTTTTTTACTCATTTTGGTCAGTACTATATACCCTTAAATTTTTTTACAGTATTTTTGAAACACCCGGTATAATAGAGCATTAAAATTTAAGAAAAGCAGTACATTTATTGCGATTCAAAAACTCCAAAAATATTTTAATGAATTTTTTAAAATTTTCTAAGTATTGTCAACTCGATCTTTTCAAATAATTAATACAAAAATATAAAAAAATACAAAAAAAGTTCCAAATAAATGCATAAAATTATAAAATCAATAAACAAAATTCATTTTGCATGTAACGGAAGATATTTGGAATTAAAATATCGAAAAACACCCCAAAAATAATAGCGATTGCCATGGAATTGAAACTAAAAATTAACAAATATACCGATTTATCTGTCAAGCCAGGTTAATTTATTTTTATTATTATTTGTTACGTTAAAATGAAAAATTATTTGTTGCGTCGAGGATTTCTTAAAAAAAAAAACAGGATTTCCCGTCCCTATTCTCAAGAAAACAAATGACAGGTTCCGCGCAGGAATATCAGGAACTATGGAAAAGGAAGTGACATCACTAAATCCATGCAAAATTCTTGGAAACAACTTCATATCTTTTAAGTCTTTTTGGGGACATTTTTTAATGTATATCAAAATATTCAAATAGCCAAATTTAACTAACAAATTAAAACACTACTCAATAATTACCACGAACATAGTATTTATATCTGTCGTAACTTCATATTCAACATTCAAATAAGACATCAAAATTCAACATTCGTATTTTATCTTTCCAAAAATCAACATCCACCCACCAAATAATTCCATACACGAAATCAGAACGCATAAACAAACAAAACAAAACCTTCCCCGAAACCATAGCACACTACCATCCACATTCCATTAATTCAAACGCACAAAACAAAGAAATAATCGTAATATAATTACGGACGGCAAACTACTATTTAAAATGTTTAATTTCCTGTCGAGCCCCACCGTGACGAGATGTAAATTCGCCCTTTGAGAAGCAGAGCGCCCGAGCGCCGTTTGCATATCAAGATGGCGTTGGAGAGAAAATAGAGTGAGAGTTGTGCGCATGCGTATGCAGGAGACTGCACGGCCGCCATTGCAGGGTTGCTAAGGAACGAGCGCCTGCATGGCAGAAGAAGGAACTACAGGTAGATGTGTTGAAAGCCGTTGACGATAGGTGGTGGTAATAGTAAGGATGTTAGAGAGTTTCAAAATCGAAATTTTTGCGCATTTATAAATTATGACAGAATTAAAGTACAATATTTTAATCAAGATTAATTTTGAAACATTAGTTGATTATGTTATTCAAAACTATAATGAAGTCCATCACTAGTGAATTATTAAGTCAAGTAGTTTGGGTCAAATAAAAAAAACTTGGCGTGGTTTTAAAATTCAAGCTTTCTACGTTAGGTAAGGAAGGTATTGTCTTTGTTCAAAAAATTTGGTGATGAGTTTTTAATTAATAAGCCCGTTTTAGGGTCCCTAGAATACGATTTTACTATTTTACGATGATGTCTGTATGTATGTTTGGATGGATGTATGAATACAGCGTGATGACTTGGACGACGCAGCATAGAGGTTTCAATGGTTAAATCTTAATGTGCAGTTATTTGCTCTCCTTATTATTTTAGAGCAAAATTGTATTTAAGTTTTTGTTACAGAACAAAATATTGCATCCGAATATGCTACTGTTTATAATTTTTCAATTTCCAGAACCATAAAATAGTCGAAAACAAAAATGACATTTTTGCAAAAATCATTGATGCCATGGAACAAAAATTTAAATAAAAGCGCAAACATCTGTCGCTACTTAAAGAAATCTTAAATTTGGTTCTCGTCAAACTACATTGTTGTAATCAACAACAATTACTTCGTTGTCATTAACTAAAATAAAGATGTTTTCATTTTCGTTGTTTTAAATAAAAGTGCAACATCTGTCAAATGTTATTTTTTTCGACTATTTTTACGGTACCGGAAATTGAAAAATTAGAAATATTAGCATATTCGGATGCAGTATTTTTTCCTGTAGTAAAAACCTAAATACAATTTTGCTCTAAAATAATTAGGGGAGCAAATAACTGCAGATTAAGATTTTACCAATGAAACTCCTATGCTGCGTCGTTCAAGTCACCACTCTGTATATGTATGTATGTATATATGTATGTATGTGTGTGACGATTTTTTCGGATCGCATAACTCCAATACCACCTTTTCAAAAATTATAATTTTTGCGTATTCCTCTTCTTTACATCCATATGAAGAGCTGATTAGATTTTGGTTATAATTGGTCAACCCGAAGTACCCTAATTGAAGATTTTAAAAGTTTTTCTTGAAAAAACCCTGTTAAATATTATTTTTTTATATTTAATGTTATTACAAATATTAAAGAATATTTTATCTGCTATACAATTTGATTAAATTTTATACTACATATTCAATGGATATAGAATTAAAAAATTATAAAGAAAATAAATTCCATAAAGCAGCCAGCTGTGCTATAACCATGGAAACATTTACTATATTAAGATAATTCTGATTGATAGATGTCATGTCAAGTGCAATTCGCATAGTATTTGAATTATAATTTTACTGCAAATATAGAAACTTTCTGTATGGAAATTGTAAAATACATAGAACCGACGGAAGGTAATGTTCTAGCCACATTAGATTTTTTCAATGTTAGATTTGGCTTGGTTTGGGATTGATGCAGTGCCGGATTAGCCATGTAGCAGGAGGCAGCAAATGCTACGGGCCCCGCGCCTTGGGGGGCCCCGAGCCTGTGCCCAAAAAAACTACAAATCAAAAAATTATAAGCATTTATTTGAGTTTGATGATCACAAACTGCAGCGGAGAATATTCTTTCTCGGCATCAAAGAGAATTAAAAATGTGTTAAGGAACACGATGGGACAAGACCGTTTGAATGACCTTACTATTATGAATATAGAAAATGATCTACTTAAAAATATTGATGTTTCGAGTGTAATTTCTAAATTTGCCCACATTAAATCACGAAAATCCTTTTTGTAAATGTTTTGTTTTATTTACATCCTAAATTATAATACGTAATGCAATTCAAGGGCCCCCTGTTCACATTTGCTACGGGCCCCGCGCTGACTTAATCCGTCACTGGCTTGATGACACAGAAGCTTGGCTTAAAAAATCAAGCTTTTTTGAGTGATAGGTTTAGATTGAGTTTTCAAGTTTTTTAAGCCAAGATGTCAAGTTTCAAGCAAAGTTTTTTTTAAAATTATTTTTTATTAAATTCCAGTTGTTCTAAAAATTCTTAATAGGGCTGTTGCAAGAATTTCTGCCGGGCGTGGCAACATAAATTCAAACAAATGTTATTTGGGTTACTGCCGTTGGTTCGCAATTTTCTGTATTCATTATTTGAAAATGTATTCCGGATTTCAAAAAAGCGATTGTAGAAGGCTTGAAATTAATAAGAATTTGATATAGAGTAAATGTTAATGAGTAACTTTTTTAAACTTTTATAGTCCTTATAATACAGTTTTAAGGTTACTGTGGCGAAGGAGCTAATCGAATATTCATATTTGTTAGAATAAAATTTCACAATAATTCATTTACTTCTGGCAACAAAATCAACAACAAAACAGTACAAGTAAACAAGGAATCCAAGAATGTAAGAATGTTGTGGCATCGTTGGAAATGTGCTGGCTCACGCATATTTATCATAATCTTTCAACAGTTTTGGTACGCGGCGACGGAGGTGTTTTTTATTGCGCGCGGTTAACAAGCGACTGCAGCGCCGTTCCAGCCACCGGATGACTGGCAAGTCTCACTTGATGGGAGTCGGTATCGGGGTGGTCCGAACCCCTGCAGGGAATGGGATCGCCCTGTTGGGTTCACACACGGTGTGTAGGATCAGACGCGAAGGGGATTTTTTTGATAGAATTTGCTAGGTTTTGTTTTAAATATGGGAAATAAATATATTACCAATTGTTGAATGACGTTTTTATTAGTGATGGTATGAAGATCTGGTTTTGATATTGAATCCAGTCAATCCGTCCATAAAGCCGAAATATCGGTTCATATCGAGATTTGTATGGGTATGATAATATCGACCCAGATTTTATAGGTTCACGGTAAAACACTGCTTAAACTGTTACCTAAATAAATAATATACAATACTAAGCATCAGAAAATATTATGAATTGAATGAACACCAGCGATCCATCAGATTGAACCAGCCTGTAAAATCGTCTATTGCAGAACATACCCTGAAAGAATTTCACCAAACCAAATATTAAATATATTTGTAATGTGGGTCTCGTGGCCGTGTGCCTGAGTGTCGGGTCGCGAATCTGGGGAACCGGGTTTGATATCGACCAACGCCAAATATTTCGAATTTTAAATGGCACAAAATTGACCTTTGTGGTGCCCTCTCTACGCTAGCAATGAGTGCCCGTTAAGTGACGCCTGGTAAGCGCCCGCACGGTACAAATATTTCATCATTACCGATATCTGTGTACAATGCAGATTGGCACAACCAGCAATGGGTAATAAGCCGCGATGATATATTTATTTATTTTATGTATTTGTAATTTTGATACCTTAATTAACCGTTGCTAATGTTTTGTTATTATTTATTTATGTATTTTCCCTGAAGACGGCAGCAGTATATGCTGCCAAAACGTCGGGTATTAAATAAAAATACAGAACATAAACTAAAAATCTGATGTGGCCAACACAATACCTCCCGCCATGTACCGCCCGAGTGACAAAAAAGATTAAGCTAATCCTTATTTTTGGAATAGCGAATTTTACTCTAATTTTGGCAGTTTATTTCTTAAAATTTATTCTAATCTAATCCAAGTAGGTAACTACATTTTTTGATAATAAAATAGAGATTAAATTTTAAATACCGGGATAAAATAGAATTCCCTAATCCAAAAATGAGAATTATATTGAACTTTTTTGCGAATTAATTTTTATTAATCTAAATACATACCTACATATTTACATATGCTGTATTGATTTCCTTTCCTATTGTTCTATTTACTTTTTTCTTTTTAAAACGTTACTATATTATTAATTTGAAATTAGTTCTTTGACAGTGACATTTAATCTGTCATACATTTGAATAACTGCGCAACCAAGGAATTTTGTTTGTGTAAAGCGTAGGCTTCGGGATTTAAATTTTAGATAATTTTATAAATTTATCCATAAACTATATAGAAAAAGTATTAATGCAAATCTGTAGAAAATTGAATATTCTTTAATTTTTATAATAACATTATTGTCGACAAAATAACATTTAAGGGTATTATTCGAAGAAAAACTATTTTGAGCTTCTAGTAAAGTACCATTTCCGGTTATTCGATTTACACCAAAATCTAATGGCCTCTTTCCAGTACAGAAAAAGTTCGAAATACAAGGTTTCAAAATTTTCTAATTGATAGTACTTGAGTTAGAGTGGAGGATCCACACACACACATAGACACAGACATTATCGTGAAAATGTTTAAATTGGATTCTAGGGACCTTAAAACGTGGTCATTTACCAAAATCTCGATATGCGATTTTTAACACGATCCCTATACCTCCCTTACCAAGGGTAGCGGGAGGTAAAAATGTATTATTCTTATTGTATTGTGTGTTCTGAAAGATTTTTTAATAATCTTATATCATATTTATACAGAAGTAAAGGGATTGAGAAAAAGGGCTACCACTCCACAATCTAGGAACATTAATGAAATCAAATTGTTCATTCATCAATTCTAATCCTTCTTTTAAAGCTTTCTTAATTTCGTAGGATTCCAGTAATTTCAGCAAATCTTTTGTTTTGTCATTTTTGTCTATTGAAAAATAAAACCAAACTTTGTTATTTTTGACACTTTAAAACTACACACAACTGCTCTATACAATACTTTGAAACTTGCAAGAGTATAATGTAGAATCTATATTGTAGATAGACACATGATGTCTGACTCAAAATTAGGTAACCGATTTGAACGAAAATAACCGACGATCCGAAATTTTTTAAGCCGGAATTATTGAATTCGGCGACTCGTTTTATTTTATCAGTACCTACTTTAAACAAATTCCATTTTCAAATTGTTAACTTTTACTAAGGATTATTGCGTTCTCTTGACCAGCAATAGCACCATGTATATTTATTTTACCGTTAGGATGGTTAGGATGGTTACCAGGCGTCTCCCTATGGGCGCTCAAAGCCGTTTTTAGATAGAACACCACATGCTATTTGGAAATTGGACAAAATTTGGAAATTGCGGTCACTTATTAACATACCTTATTTCAAAAGTAATAACGAAATATTTTGGGCAACGAAAAAACTGAATCGTTTATTATTAACTGCTCACAATTTTTTTTTTAAATACACTGTACACATTTTTTTCAATATCCACTTCTCTATCACTTTTCACTTTTCACTTTCACCATCACCATCCTGTCACCAGGTACCCAACCTAGAGGACAACATGTACCCCAGTCGGCTACTGTGTGTACTGAACCAGCTGGTCCCAGTTTCTCACAGTAGCAGCGTAATAAAAGGGATCACTGCGAAACCGTGTCAAGTGTACAAAATTTATTGCTTCCTCTGTCTCTCTCGGCGGCACAGAGAACCCCACGGGCTCTTTGTCCAACTTAACGACAACGGCAATGAGAATGAGTCAGTAGGTTAGGAGTTGGACGATCAGCTGTTGGACGATGGACGTGGACATGGATGATGGATCTAGGATTGTATTGCAGGATTCGGTTACGTGCGTTTGAGTTGTTTTGATGTTGGTATCAACGCTGGAGGATTGAAGGAGCTAAAGATCTAAAATTTGGTGATGATAGAAATAGCTTTTCAATATGGAATTAATTGTTAAAGATCTTTGAAAATCTTTCGCCAAAAAATAATCAATAACAATATTTTGAAGTATTTGTAGATAAAAGGCATTCAAAAGGTAGTAGAGGTAGACATTGATCCAGAACCCAATCCATAACCAACCTACTAATGATAGGGCTTCTTAACAAAATTACTGACTCTTTCTATTGAAGGGGGTCTCGTGGCCTCGTGCCTGAGTGTCAGGTCGCGAATCTGGGGAACCGGGTTCGATCCCGACCGACGCCAAATATTTCGAATTTTAAATGGCACAAAATTGACCCCTGTGGTGCACTCTCCACGCCAGCAATGAGTGCCCGTGAGGTGACGCCTGGTAAGCGCCCGCACGGTGCAAATATTTCATCATTACCGCATCTGTGTACAAAGCAGATTGGCACACCCAGCAATGGGTAAATAAGCCGTGATGATATATTTATTTATTTATTTATTTATTTATTTATTTATTTATTTATTTCTATTGAAGGTGAAACCCGTTACTTTATTAAAGATAGTTTTCATTTCGCTGAACTCATTCAAAATTTTCAATTACCAAACAATTTTGTTCTTATAAGTTTAGATGTTGTTAGTCTCTTTACAAATATTCCAATTGATTTAGTTATCGAAGTAATTAACTTAAAATGGGAAGATATAACATGTCATTGTGATATACCGAAAACAGAATTCATTGAGATCATTATCTTCAATACTTTTTTTATTTACAATGATCAGCATTATCAGCAAATTTTCGGCTGTCCAATGGGAAGTAAAATCAGCCCTATCATTAGTAGTTTGGTTATGGATTGGGTTCTGGATCAATGTCTATCTCTACTAATATTTTGAAGGTTCAAAATAAACTTCTGGTTTCAGAATATTCGAGGTCCCCATTAATCCATTATTATCAGATTATCTAATGTATTATTATCAGATGTAAAAATATTGTATTCACCACAATTGTGTAAAAAATCTGGTGTGGCGAACACAATACCTCCCGCCATTTACAGCCCGAGTCACAAAATGGTTAAGCTAATCCTTGTTTTTGGATTAGCGAATTTTACTCTAATTTTGACAGTTTATTTCTTAAAATATAGTCTAATCTAATCCAAGTAAGTACCTTCTTTTTAAACCCCTCAACAGGATTAAATCCTAATTACAGAGTGGGTTCACATTCACACACATCCATGCCTTAGTGGGATTCGAACCCAGAGCCCCGAGGGGACTCATGATATGAGGCGTTGCTCTAATCATTGAGCCAACGGAGCTATAATAAAATGAAGATTAAATTTTAAATACCGGAATAAAATAGAATTCACTAATCCAAAAATGAGGATTAACTTAAACATTTTTGTGAATCGTTAATTTTTATTAATCTCAATACATACCTACATATT